>JACXGJ010000387.1:0-132039 GCA_016801105.1 Esox niger
CAACTGCTTGACACTTTATTTTATCAGTCACTTTGGGGTTCTGCTTCTGTATTAATGTATACAGATGTGCTTGAATAATTTAGAGACAAGGCTAAACTTGACTGTGTATGTATGCAAGTATGTATGTATGTATGTATGTATGTTAGTGTGTGTGTGTGTGTGTGTGTGTGTGTGTGTGTGTGTGTGTGTGTGTGTGTGTATTACTATCATGACTGCCTGTCCTCACTTTTATTAATGGCTTTTGAAAGCTTAGGGTACAGATAAATGTTAGGGTTCTAATTAGGTGAAGGGTTAGGAGTTAAAGTTAGGTTAGGATTTTGGGGTGGTTTTGGTTAGGGTTAAGAGATAAGAGATAAGACTAATGGAAATACAATTTTTGGGGAAAGTTGGCTGTGTTTAGGGGACTCTAAGGGAACTGTAGACAGCATTCTCATATTTTACACATGCAGATACATTTTCAAATTATGAGAATGCTGAGAATTAGACACTTATATTTTATCCATATGAAGTATCCATATTGTGATTTTGTACATGATGAGCAAAGGTTACAAACTTTCTCCTATAAAATATAAATATTCTCACGATGTAAGGAAACATTGCAGAAATGTATGTTTATGTTTAAGTATAGATCATGTGCTGGTAGTTAAGAATGACAACAATAAAAAGAAATTCCTATACACTAATAAACAATAACTTTAATGGGTAACAGATGGCAACTGCATTTCTTTCAGACACACATGATCCACCCCATTTTATCCTCCCTTATTAGCTAATAATGTTAATACATTTCTCAGGAAGATTCTTAGTCTACATTTGGTTTTGTTGTATAGCCCTGGTGCTAAACGTTCCTGTTTTTCAATCATAGGTGAATAAATACAGTGGTGTTCTACCTGAGCTAACAGACACATGGATCTGTTTCAAACAAAAAGAAACACAACTCAATTAAATTAAATATGAATATAAATGAATGAATATAAATTAAACAATAATTGAATATAATAATTTAAACATCCCTTCTGATATGACCCTCCCAAAAAAACATTTATAAAAGTCTAGTTTATTTTGATGCAAAGTTGTCTTAATCTTTAATTCTGGGTTCTTACATTTGTAATACAGATGACCAAGTAAAATACATTTCCTCCTGTTCTAGACATTACCTCTTGTCGATGCTTTGGTCTTTTTTTAATAAAAATATGTGTCTGCTTAGTATCTTTATTGTTGGGGTTGCCTCTAATGCCTTTGTATTCATAAGATGTCATTTTTTTCTTGTATCTATTCCTATGATGTATCTTCTTACTTACTTTTATACATTATCTTTGTAATTACCATCACGATTTGTCTTGGTTGGTTGGCAATTGTGTTTTTTGCCGTTCATGAATTACTGACTATAGACTGCTATTGTTGAATGGGCATTGGTATATTGTGATAAACTTAAATGTTTAACACTCATGTTAGGTTTACCCTATTATTGCAATTATACCATTATGATGTCATGATTGATTGGTATGTGATTAGCTAAGTTATCTTATATGTACACTTTGAATATCCCTATTTTTACCATTATTTTTTTCTCACAGCTGGTCATTCGATTCCTTTTTTGACACTCTACTTATTCAATCAAATGTTATTAAGGTATAACAATGGCTCTCAAGGCATGGCACTAGACTAATGGCATATTTTAATAGGACACTGTAAAGTGTCTTCAGAGAGCAAGTGATGTTTGAGACAAACGACAGTTTAGTGTATAGCAGCCAGATGGAAAACAGTGATATCTAATAAGTCTGATGTGAGAAGTACAGTGATTTTGAGAACCAATAGTGTGCATTTCAAGGCTCCGATCAATAGTGTCCAAACAGAGACACTGAGCGTGTCGATTAATGTCTGACCCATATCATTTAGATGTGTGCCGTTATATCCAACTGGGAATCATTTAGTTGGGATATTGAGCCCTGGTAGGCCTAAGTAACATTAACAGTTTATGACAAGCAACTAGAAATCCTAATTTTTAGTTTTTTTGTTATATCTCATGAGCAGATATATAGATATATGTGCACTCACTGCACTGGTGTCATGCAAGTTTTTAATGGAGAAGCGCAAGTGTTTTTTGCTGTGCTTATGACTCTCTTCTTTCATACATGGTTATGGTGGATGCAGCCCCATGGTTATGGTCTTTTACAGCCCAATAAACAATTTCAAGTGACATTGAAAATAGACATTCTTAGTCAGGCACACACAAATATCATAATAGGGGCACACAAGAGGTTACAACATTCTCTTTAAAATATTCCGTTTTCAAAGGAAAGGTTCACTTTACCTACTAGTGACAACACAACAATACACTAGACCACTGTGGAAAAGGTGCATTTATAATGTAGTCATATCCTTTTTTTATTATCATAACTATTATTTATGTTCTTGTGCAACTGCTACATAATGACTCACATTCAAGATATTTTTCACTCAGGACCAGCTAAATATATTCAAAAAAATAAATAAATATATATACTTGTCAGAAATAAATTGTGGTCCATGTTGTGAATTCATAACATAAACACAGATTCTGAAAACGTCACCATTGTTCAAATTGGTTAATAACATGAGAACAAAGAATTTGTTTTACAATGCTATTATTATAATTGAACACTAACTGTTAGAATTAAGCAATCACTGGTATGTGTTTTTCCCACTTTTTTTCTTCAATTAACAAATTAAATACACATATTGCATGTAAATATAGCAATGCTCATAACAGGTCAATTTTAACAATCACCATTTGGGTATAGCAAATATAAACAAAATAAGAATAAGTTACAAATTAGAAATAATTAGACAAAACCTACGTTTTCTCAATCATATGAATACTTAACACCCACAGAATGCGTTAATAAATTCAAGCTACTATAATATAAATACATCACCAGCATGCACAATATTGAATAATCAATTATTGTAGTAATCATCTTACACTGACAAAACAGTATAGTAGGCAAGTGCATTTAATAGAACAAACAGAAATAAACCACAAACTCCGAAGCTGCTTTTAGATTGAGTATCTATTGTCAAGTGTTAAGTCTCTTCCTATAGATATCTTAGCCACCAATAGAATATATGGTTCCAGTCTCCAATTTTGAGTAGTAAGGGATCAGTCAAAATTGTTTTAATGCCAAACATATCTAAAACGTATCTAAAAGAGGAAATAACAGCATTTTCACTGTCATGACTGGCATAAACTTTACAATAACCGTCTGTAATTTTGAAAAAGAGGATCTGCACTATACTTTTTCGCATTGGATATCAGACTATTATTCTGTTCTAGGGTTTTCTGCATACATTTCACGTGTGTGATATAGCTTAAGCTACTGGAACCATTGCAAACTATTTTTGTGAGCCACTCAAACCCCCCCCACCACCCCCCGAGTGTCTCAAATGCATTTCTCTCATGCATATACCTAACTAAGCAGCTTCCCTCGCTGAAACGACACCAGTCCCAAGGCCAGTGTGAGGCTGCCAAACCAATTCAACAATGCCCACTTCAGGCTGACTGACATTTCAGTGGTTTTGGCGAACGCCAAAGGGAAAATCAATACGGAGGCCCTTTCAACCGTTTATATATATATGTGTGTATATATTAAACTAAAATGTAACCTCCCCTCTTGCCTCTCTATTGATTATTTTCTTTTGAACACATGGAAAAATAAAGAACTGCTGCTGTGGTAGGATCATTAGCAAAGCGGCTGCCGAAGCCCACCGAGCCTTCATAATGCTATTTGGTGTGTTTGTCAACCATCAGTTGTTGCCCTCCCCTCCCTCGTCGTCCTGCTGGTCACTTGTCCACAGAGTTAAGTTGTCCCGTAGCAGCTGCATGATGAGCGTTGAGTCTTTGTAGGAGTCCTCGTTCAGGGTGTCCAGCTCGGCGATTGCATCGTCGAAGGCGGTCTTGGCCAAGTGACAGGCCTGTTCGGGGGCATTCTGGATCTCGTAGTAAAACACGGAGTAGTTGAGGGCCAGGCCGAGGCGGATGGGGTGGGTGGGCTGCATGTGTTCTTTGCTGATTTCATGGGCCTCGTTGTAAGCCTTCTCCGACGACTCGACGACAGTGGCCTTCTTCTCGCCCGTCGCCACCTCGGCCAGGTAGCGGTAGTAGTCGCCCTTCATCTTCAGGTAAAACACTTTGCTTTCATGCTGTGTCTCATTGCAGTTCTTGATTAGATAGTTATCCAGCAGGTTTAGCACGTCCTGACACACAGCCTCCAGTTCCTTCTCAATCTTCTCCCTGTATGCCCTAACCATCTCAATCTTTTTCTCATTGCCATCTGCAGACGTCTTCTGCTCGATACTAGAGATCACCCTCCAAGAGGAACGACGGGCCCCCACCACGTTCTTATATGCCACAGACAGGAGGTTTCTCTCTTCGTTGGACAGGGCCTCATTCAGCTCTGTTACCTGTACAGGGAACAAAGGAGGATGGTCATAAAGCTAATGCATTAACCTGGACAGGCATTTTAAAGACAGCCATTGAACTCCTATTGTTTGATTCATATTAGATGCTGGTTTCTAATATGAAAGTATTGTGATCATTAAATAATATCAGTGGGCATTTACTGCATATCATCCTATAGCCTAATGTAATTCATATGCCATATCTACAATACAATGCTCTACATTATTTTGTGAAAATGCATACTGGATGCACATACAGCACAGTATTGGGAATGAAAGAGAGATTGAATTTGTCATGTGCAATTCCCAGTTTCCATGGCAATCGGCTCATTTAGCACACCAGTAGCTCAAACTGCCACGTGGACAGCTAATGCTTGCAAGTGGAAAACCATATTGAAGATAGCGAGAGAGTGGGGGTTGGGACTAGAGAGCCAAGAACTGAAGGTAGCTAAAACGTTCCCATGAGGCCTTCACGGGCAGCTGCAGTGTAAGTGTAGACGATCATCGCACAGGCAGTTCACGTGTCTCCGTGTGACCTTCTCCTCTGCCTCAAACTGACCTTACACCTCAATCTGCCTCAAACTGACACCAAGCAAGTCACTCTGGACATACATTTCACTTGCAACTGAATTTGACTCTGTACATAGAGTAAGGTAGCCTGTACAAAGCAGCAGGTAACATGTAAATCCTGGGAATGTCAAATAATGGACTGTAATAAGCATAACTGATCCTTTGGCACTTTTTCATTGTAAATGATGTCCTCATCTCAATGCTCCTCCTCATTCAAATAATGTGCAAGGTATGAAATGGGTATGGCTGAAAGGCACAGGGCAAATGGATAAGAAATAATCTTAAGAGTTTAACACCCACACACAAATATTACAAACATCTTCCAGTAATGCGTGGGATCACATCAAAAGAACTAAAAACACAAGAGAAACCCTGCCACTCCACTTGCAGATAACTGTGCATTGAAAAATCTAAGTTCTTCATCTCCACCTAAATCGATATCTAATAAATAAATTCCCCATCCACTAGAAATAGAACTACAGAGATTAAAGTGGCAGACGGCATGACGTTTTTGTGGAAATACACGAAGCTTGTGAGGAAATACAGCTTTATAAGGTGGACCATTCTAGCAAAGTGCACTCTCTCAATGAGAAGCTAACATGATTGATTTCTAGTGAGCTGATGTTACATTCACCCCCAGACAGATTGAGGAGCAAAAAGATGACAGCTGATAGATGACATCACAGCAATCATAGGCTGTGTTGGAATGACTTCTAATTTGGCCTCAGACCAGCTTTATATGGAAGAACATACAACACACAGAACGAGTGCTATGAAATTACAATGGAAATGTTATATTTTTACATAACTTTAATATCAAAATGGAGATAATTATTACTTGCATGGATATGTAATGGATATGTATGAAACTGGCAGAAGGTATACTAGTTATTCTGGTTAGTGCAGATTGCTATTGCATTGCAGTAATGCTATTGCATTGCAGCAAAACCCTTTTCTGGATTTATATCCAATTGTTGAATGGCTACACACCCATGAAATATCTGGAGGATAGCAATTCAATATCTAAATTATTATTATTAATTGCATGGATATGTAAGAAACTGGCAGGGAGTATAGAAGTGCATAGTCTGAAACGCATAATTTTCATCTCTTGTCAGTCATTCATCATTGCACGGAAAAGCTAATAAATATAAAAAAGAGAGGAAGGCCTACCATAAATTGGTGAATACAAATTGCCAGGTTGAAAAAAAATGTATGGGCTGTGTAGAAATCTATCAGTCAGAACACACTACACTATTGTAAATATATTACATAACTCAACAAAATACATTCAATGACAAAACGTCACTATATATGGTTTTCCTCAATAACCAGTCAAACAAAATAACAATCCACCATAGTGGTCAAGGTGGCATCTGACCATAAAGGTACAAATCTATCTCAATTTTTTCATGCCATCAAGCAAACCCTGGCTGCAGTGGCAATGGATTTCCCATGGTCATTGGGGAGGGGAATGAGCACACACCCCTGCACTGTGAAGTGGCCCAGTTCTGACTGCATGCACTGACAAGGCAAATTGCTTGACAAAAAAAAGAAAGACTACATGCACTCATCACTAAAATGACATTAACCATACATTTGCAGGGTAAATATAACTAAATTAAGGCTTTTAAGGCTATTATACCAAAATTACCACTTTGTAGTAATAATAACAGTTATGTATGTGTATTTATTTTAGTAAAATTATAATTATAAAAATATATAGTATTCAGTGCAACACACAGCTTCACTCCATTCAGTCATACCTGTGGTATGTAAAAAGCTACTGCACAGATTGACAGATACCAAAAATGAGACATAGTGTGCAAGTGTATTGCAGAATAATCATTTTATGAAGTCATTTATTGTAACTTGATGTCTGAAAACACAAAAGACTAATCCAATCTCATCAATGAATCACTGCAGTACGACAAAATAGAGAACATTCTAGAGAGAATGCTGCTGCCTCCTACGTTTGATTTATGTAAAGAGCAGAAACTGAAAAACGATTACTACAAAGTATAGAACCTCATTCAGAGAACATCTGTAGCAGATATGTAGCCTGATATTATCAATAAAGGCCACATTTACCAGCTATATATTTTTTAAAGATGTATTTATCCGTGTGCCTATGCTATTCCCGTATTCAATGTAAATACAACAGGAACAATGAATATTCTGGCATGGGGTTCTTGGAAGCTCACAAGGCACAAATTCAAAATGCTCTAAATTCAACTAATTACATGGGATAGGACATATATATTTGAATATGGGTTACAACTTTGACAGAAAATCCCATGTTCTTTGTTGCTTCATTACTCTACTGCATTTATTTCAAAGGCACGAGACAGGCACCGCCCAAGGAGCATTCCGTTCAGTGCCTTTCTTGAGTGTTTCAGCTCCACATGTAGGCTATTCTATTTGTTATAATGGAACAGTGACAGCCCAATGAAGTGCTAGTTATTCTGGTTAGTGTAGGTTGCTATTGCATTGCAGTAATGTCCAACGTAATTTTGTTTGGCAAAACCCTTTTCTGGATTTATATCCAATTGTTGAATGGCTACACACCCATTAAATATCTATAGGATAGTAATCCAATATCGAAATCGAGATAATTAATAATTGCATTAGAATTCACTGTTTGACCAATTGACCAAATCAAACCTTATTCATATCATATTCAGAATTCACAGGATATTAATTTGTAGGAGACTTACCGATTTCATGGCAGCTGCCATATCATCATATCTTTCAGCCTGTTCAGCCAGCCTGGCTTTCTGCACCAGCTGCTCGCGATCAACCATTTTAAAAATGGGTTAGTATGAACGGTTTTCTATAGGTTTTGAGATAAAATTGTATATATATATTATATGTGTAGGCCTGTACTTGCAATGCAGTAAATTGTAATGCGACCTAAAGGCTGCAGCTGTTCCGTGCAGTCTGCTCTCGTGCGGACGAGACACTCTTGCTTGCAACTCACGCTTTCCCCTGGCTGCGTCATCACTCAGAAAGGTGGGTGCCTTGCTAATGATGTAATAGCCCTAACATGGGAATCCAGAGGAACTGGGACCTCCTAAACCTTAAATAAGCCATGTGTAAGATTTCCTAAAACAAATGCGGAAAAATACTCATTACATTAAATTATAAACGGTTTGGGGAACATTTTGAAAAAGAGATAATCCCAAAAAGTTTTTATAGCGTTAACACTCAGTGCATTCGTTTTTTCCAGTGGATTTTCTTTTTTTATTTGATTATAGTTGCCATTACAAAAAATTGTGATAGAGCTTTGGAGAAACCTCAAAGGAATTCAAACATTGCTTTCGAACGATGGATAAACACATGCGCTGATGGGAACCTCAAAAATAGCCATTGGCGGTACTAAGAAAGCCGACCAGCTGGAGCCGTCTCTCTCAGGGAAGTCCTTCTCAGTCCATTATACTGTTTCCTACTGGATTGAACTCTCCGAAAAAGGTAACAGTAACTCTCTAGCTAGAGGAACCATTTTGTTTCACATGTTTAGGCTAACCTTACTTAAAGTTGTTAAACGTGTAGCGGCCACAGCAATATTATTGAACCTAATTTGGATAATTGGCATTAATTAACCATCTGACAGTTTCTCTTGAATTGTGCAAGCTAAAGATACCATACCAATTTGACTCTGACTATTTTAATTGGTGTAAATTGCATCAGGTCTTTGTGCTGAATCTGAATCTATCAACACAACCACATGGATTTTGGACAGGTACAGCAAGGCCAGGTAGACTTTAGGCATGGTCCTATGGATCAGCTCCACCTAAAACCCAACATGACATCAGAGAAGTGGTAGATAACTCCAGATACCAGGCAGAAGCCTCAGGTTGCTTCCAGACTGAACATTTCTAAGGTGGTGGTTCATAAGTACAAGGTCAACAAGGGGGGACAAGAAAGCTACAGACTGGCAGAGGGTGAAAACGGCTATCCACTGACCGAGATAACCATCAACTCATTTGAATGTCGCTCAACAACCGTAGAAGGACATCAAATGACCTTCAAGAGGATTGGCTAACAGCAGCTCGGGTGAAGTGCACAGCGAGGACATTTCGAAACAGGCTCCTAGGGGCAGGACTGAAGACGTGCAAATCTAGAGAAAAGCCCTTCATCAATGAGAAACAAAGAACAGCCAAGCTGAAGTTTGCAAATGACCATAAGGATTGGACTGTAGAGGAATGGATTATGGTCATCTTCTCTGACTAGTAAAATGTTCAGCTTTGCCCGACACCTGTTTTTCTAATGGTTAGATGGGGACCTGGAGAGGCTTACAAGCCACAGTGTTGCGCACCCACTGTGAAATTTGGTGGAGGATCGGTGATGATCTGGGGATGCTTCAGCAAGGCTGGAATTGGGCAGATTTGTCTTTGTGAAGGATGCATTAATCAAGCCAAGTACAAGGTTATCCTGGAAGAACACCTGCATCCTTCTGTTCTGACAATGTTCCCCAACTCTGAGAATTTTTTTTACCAGCCTGACAATGCTCCATGCCACACAGCCAGGTCAATCAGGGTGTGGATGGAGAACCACCAGATCAAGACCCTGTCATGGCCAGCCCAATCTCCAGGCCAGAACCCCATTGAAAACCACTGGAATTTGATCAAGAGGAAGACGAATAGTCACAAGCCATCAAACAAAGCCAAACAACTTACATTTTTGTGCATAGTCACCCAAAAGCAATGTGACAGACAGGTGGAGAGCATGCCAAGACACATGAAAGCTGTGATTAAAAAATCAGGGTTATTCCAGCAAATATTGATTTCTGTTAAAATATTAGTATTTAGTTGTTGAAAATGTATTTGATTATTTTCTGCAAATAAATACTTTAAATAACAATATTTTTATTTGGAATTTCTGAGTAATGTTGTCAGTAGTCTATAGAATAAAACAAACATTTTAGTATTACTCAAACACATACCTATGAATAGTAAAACCAGAGAAACTGATCATTTTGCAGTGGTCTCTTAATTTTTTCCAGTGCTGTATATTTACGAGGTATGTATCTGCAAAAACGAAGTTCTGTAGGTTGAACACCTGACCATCTAGGCAAATGCCAGAGGGAATTGTAAGGCGCTGCACAATACTGTGGTTGCCATTTTAGTTCAGGGTGCCACTCTGTGCAAGTCGCCAACTCTGGATGTAGCAAAAGAGCCTCAGCCAACACACCTCCTACTCCATGTTTGACATTTGGTGTCACATACTGAGGAACCATCCTTTCACCTACTCGACAGCATACAAAAACAATATGTAATTAACCGAAGGTTACACATTTTTATTCATCAATCCATAAGACATTCTTCTGGTCTTTAGTATTCCACTGGCTGTGCTTCATGGCCCTGACAAGCCTCTTTTTCTTATTTTGCCATCTTAGTTATGGTTTTTGCACTGCTACTCCACCTGTCTGAACTGCATCTTGAGGTCTTCTCTTCAAAGTTGACCCTGTTCTTCCTTCAGCTGGTCTTTAGCTGTGCATTACGGTGTTGTCCTGTAAGCCACCTATCACGCAAGCTATTGACTGTTCAAACTTCTGATTCTGTTGGGGCTTCAGGTCTGCCATAATTCTTCCTGTCAGAGTTTCCTCCAGTGTCATTTGTGGGTGGAGGAAACTGTACTCACTCACACTTTGGCTTTCTTTACAATTTCTCTACATGAAGGATCTACATTTTTAAGGGTTATGATGATCTGTCTTTCTTCTTTTATTAACTTTGTTTTCATCACGATTGTTATTGGCAATTATTAATTTCTGCAGTACAATACTGTCCAAATAATGCTTAACAGGGTGTAGTACATAGTTCGTTCAAACACTGCTATTATGCAGACAGCGGGTTTGTAAGTAAGTAACTATATTTGGGATACCTGTAGGTATTGTTAGCATAAACTTTCAAGGCTTTATTTGCTTTTATTGCTGCAAAATAGCTGTAAGTTGCTAACCCATTACATTCTAATGCGGTCCTTTTTATTTCTCTGAAACATTACCGCTTCCCTGTGTACCATTTCAGGTTATTCACTGGTCTTGAACTACTTACATTTCAATACCACAGATCAGTCTGTGGTACTGCTCAGGTGTTATTAGAGCCCAAGTTGCTCTGATAGTGGCCTTCAGCTCTTCTGCATTGTCGGGAATGGCGTATCGCTTCTTTCTCTTCATAATACCCCATAGATTTTCTATAGGGTTAAGGTCAGGCGAGTTCTCTGGCCAATTAAAAACAGGGATTCCATGGTCCTTAAACCAGGTACTGGTAGCTTTGGCACTGTGTGCAGGTGCCAAGTCCTTTTGGAAAATGAAATCTGCATCTCCATAAAGTTGGTCAGCAGCAGGAAGCATGAAGTGCTCTAAAACCTGCTGGTAGACGGCTGCATTGACCTTGGACCTCAGAAAACACAGTGGACCAACACCAGCAGATGACATGGCACCCCAAACCATCACTGACTGTGGAAACGTTACACTGGACTTCAAGCGACGTGGATTCTGTGCCTCTCCTCTCTTCCTCCAGACACTGGGACCTTGATTTCCAAAGGAAATGCAAAATGTACTTTCATCAGAGAACATAACTTTGGACCACTCAGCAGCAGTCCGGTCCTTTTTGTCTTTAGCCCAAGCGAGACGCTTCTGACGCTGTGTCTTGTTCAAGAGTGGCTTGACACAAGGAATGCGACAGCTGAAACCCATGTCTTGCATACATCTGTGTGTGGTGGTTCTTGAAGCACTGACTCCAGCTGCAGTCCACTCTTTGTGAATCTCCCCCACATTTTTTTATGGGTTTTGTTTTACAATCCTCTCCCTATTGCTTGTACACTTTTTCCACCACATCTTTTTCTTCCCTTTGCCTCTCTGCTAATGTGCTTGGACACAGAGCTCTGTGAACAGCAGGCCTCTTTAGCAATGACCTTTTGTGTCTTGCCCTCCTTGTGCAAGATGTCAATGGTAGTCTTTTGGACAGCTGTCAAGTCAGCAGTCTTCCCCATGATTGTGTAGCCTACAGAAGTAGACTGAGAGATCATTTAAAGGCCTTTGCAGGTGTTTTCAGTTAATTAGCTGATTAGAGTGTGGCACCAGTTGTCTTCAATATTGAACCTTTTCACAAGACCAAAGAGCTGTCAAAGGACACCAGAAACAAAATTGTACACCTGCACCAGGCTGGGAAGACTGAATCTGCAATAGGTAAGCAGCTTGGTGTGAAGAAATCAACTGTGGGAGCTATTATAAGAAAATGGAAGACATACGAGACCACTGATAATCTCCCTTGATCCGGGGCTCCACGCAAGATCTCACCCCGTGGGGTTGAAATGATCACAAGAACGGTGAAGAAACATCCCAGAACCACACAGGGGGGACCTAGTGAATGACCTGCAGAGAGCTGGAACAAAAATAACAAAGGCTACCATCAGTAACACACTACGCCGCCAGGGACTCAAATCCTGCAGTGCCAGACATGTCCCCCTGTTTAAGCCAGTACATGTCCAGGCCCGTCTGAGGTTTGCTAGAGAGCATTTGGATGATCCAGAAGAGTATTGGGAGAATGTCATATGGTCAGATGAAAACAAAATAGAACTTTTTGGTAAAAACTCAACTCGTCGTGTTTGGAGGAGAAAGAATGCTGAGTTGCATCCAAAGAACACCATACCTACTGTGAAGCATGGGAGTGGAAACATCATGCTTTGGAGCTGTTTTTCTGCAAAGGGACCAGGACGACTGATCCGTGTAAAGGAAAGAATGAATGGGGCCATGTATCGTGAGATTTTGAGGGAAAACCTCCTTCCATCAGCAAGGGCATTGAAGATGAAACATGGTTGGGTCTTTCAGCATGACAATGATCCCAAACACACCGCCCAGGCAACGAAGGAGTGGCTTTGTAAGAAGCATTTCAAGGTCCTGGAGTGGCCTAGCCAGTCACCAGATCTCCCATAGAAAATCTTTGGAAGGGGTTGAAAGTCCATGTTGCCCAGCGACAGCCCCAAAACATCACTGCTCTAGAGGAGATCTGCATGGAGGAATGGGCCAAAATACCTGCAACAGTTTGTGAAAACCTTGTGAAGACTTACAGAAAACGTTTGACCTCAATCATTGCCAACAAAGGGTATATAAAAAAGTATTGAGATTAACTTTTGTTATTGACCAAATACTTATTTTCCACCATCATTTACCAATAAATTAATAAAAAATCCTACAATGTGATTTTCTGGACTTTTTCCCCCCATTATGTCTCTCATAGTTGAAGTGTGCCTATGTTGAAAATGACAGGCCTCTCTCGTCATTTTAAGTGGGAGAACTTGCACAACTGGTGTCTGACTAAGTACTTTTTTGCCCCACTGTATATACATATATATATGAACATGTGTATATATATTTTGTACGATTACATTATATGTTATGATGATGCAACCCCCTGTACAGTTTAAAGTCGTAATTTTAAAACTTGAGCCAAATGTTACCAACAACATGTATTACCCTAACCCATAACCTTTAACCTAAGCCTAGCTTTTTTTCCAATATTGTGCTTAATCCTACTCCTAGCTGTAGCCCTATCCATTACCCTAACTATGGCATCATGTCCCCACTCCAGCTCAACCTTTACCCTAGTAGTTCTTACACCTGTCGCAGAACTAACCACTGTCTTTTACTAATCTAGGGTGACCTCTACTGGAAAGATAAGTTTCATACAACTATGATAACTAGATGTTGCTTTTTCCTCTTTAAAAATCTATAGCTTTTTTGCTTTTTTCAGTGGTCATGAGTCTAACTTTCTTCATATTTAATAGCAGTGTGTAAAGTCCCACATAACACAATTTTAAAATGACTCCATCCTATATACTAAGTAATATTTCACTCATTGTTTATTTTTGTTTTATCTTTTTCATTCTGTCTTTTTCTATTGGTAGTTGAATTCTGACATACATATTTTTTGCTTTTTCACATTCACCCTCCTCTTTCACTTCCCTCTCACAATCTTTTCTCTCCTTTCACTCACTCTTTCCAGACTCTTACTATTAGTTTCAACATGTTCGTTTTTTCAAGTAAAATTTGAGAGTGATCCTCTTTTGCAGGGAAAGGGAAATGTGTTGTCCTAATACATGCAGTCTAAAATGAGTCATCATGAGAGGAGAGTAGTCCAGAAATTCCATGTCTATAAGGTAGTCAAGAACAGTGTTTTTCAACCCTGCTCCTGGAGGCACACCTCCCTGCATGTTTTAGAGCTCTCTCTCCCCTCCCATACCTGATGTAGCTCATCAAGGATGTGATAATGAGCTGATCATTTGAATCGGGTGTGATAGGGCAGGGAGAGTTCTATAAAATGTTGGGCAGTGTGCCTCCAGGACCAGGGTTGAAAAACACTGGTCTAGAAGATACCTTATCACCATATCAGTAGGGATGTCCAGAAGATGCTATATTAGTCAGAGGAAAACACTCACATACTCATTTACTGTTATATTGCTAAGATTTCTATAGATTAACCAAACATTTGTTATTGTGACTGTGTACAATTATAACAATGTATTTTAACAAAAGAGGACATCTACATGCTCTGCAGTGTATGTACTTTCCAATGAAACGATAACTTATATAATATCAATGGAATGATTTAGTACATGCTCTTGTTGCTCCATTTTCTATGGACAGATTGTGTCCTACAAGAAGAGAGGGTTGGAACAAGGGAGTTATCCACTTTCCTAAAGAGGATTAAATCTTCAGGCAGCTTAACTTGGTTACCTTACATTAAGAACGAGGTTAAGGAGCTCTTTTGTCTCCAGCAGCCATCTGTTTGCCCATTGTGGAGCTCAGAAGAACTGTACCTATGAACTGAAATAGAAATTCAGCAACTTGTCGAACAGTGGAACTACATGATTTAAAAATGCTTCTCTGTTGGTAAAACTTATGCATTTTGGCCCATAACCTTCATCAAATTTGCTCTCACTCACACAAGGGCTAATGGAGGGGATGCTAGGTGTGGATGTGTTGATGTACCCTGATGGACTGAGAATTGCTACTCCAGAGGATATTAGGCAATGGGAGCTTGAGAGCGCCAGCCAGGTTCCTCAAGAACCCACTGTCCGGCTCTTTGTGGCACTTTTCCCATACAATCCTGCTGCGATGTCCCCAAACCCAGAGACAGCCGCGGAGGAGCTTCCATTTGTGCCAGGTCAGATCATCAAGGTAAGGTGCTGAGTGGTTTTCCGTTATTTTATTTGGATTTTTATTGCTATAGGAATATTGACTATTGTTTTTAAACCGTTCAAATCAAACGACAGGCAGTTTACAAACAGATTATAAAATCCTTTTTCAATATTATATATTTTTTTAGAATACCTCACAATTTGACCTCTCATTTTATGGTTAGATAAATTAAGTATTTTCAATGTTTGACTCTGACTGTGTTGACAGTAGGTAGATAATAATCAGTTATATATACTGCTCTGGAAAAAATTAAGAGACCACTGTACCTATTTCTTTCCTTGCTAAAAAAAAGTAAAATTAGGAGACCATTGCAAATTGAACACTTCTGTTCTTCACTCAAATCATTTCTATTCAACTTTTTTGGAAAGGAAAGAAAAAGATGCAGTGGTCTCATCATTTTTCCCAGAGCTGTATATAAATATGCAAACATATGTATATATATATATATATATATATATATATATATATATATATATATATATATATATACGTGTATATTTATATATGAAGATGCTATAGTTTCTGTTGTTTCCTGTTTGAGCACTGTGTTCCTGTTGGCCTACTTGATAAAGCTGTGGTTTCCTTATTTCCTGCCTTCATTTGGAACTGGTTAATACTAAGCCAGTAACTTTCCACTCATGTTCCAGTCATACACAGCTGAGGTACATTATATTAATACCAAATAATATAAACAAAATGGGTAACTCCTCTCTGCCAGGTGTTCGGAGATAAAGATGATGATGGTTTCTATCATGGGGAGTCTGGTGGCCTGTCTGGTGTCGTACCTAGTAACATGGTGTCTGAGATCCCAGTGGAGGATGACTACCTCAAACATCAACTTATACAGCAGGGTTTCCTGCCAGTCGACCACACATGTACAGGTATTGTTTTCTTTATCAATCTCTCCCCTCTGTACCTCCATATCCCTCTCTCCGACCAAGTCCTCAAACTCATTGCCTCTGTGTTTTCCATTAGATCCCAGTGAGGAATCCAGCGTGCTGGATGACTTGGTTGTCCAAAGAATGGTAGCCATCTTTGAGTATGATCCTTGGGAAAGTTCCCCGAACATGGACAGCGATGTGAGTCTGATATCCACTTGGATGTTTGAATGGACTGCAAATGCTTAAATGTTTATCACATTATACAGGGAAGATACACAGGGGTGCAGTATCTCCAGTGGACAGAGAGACTGAACCCCAGTCTCCAGTGAGTAGAGAGACTGTATGTGATTTTTTTCATTAGACAACAGGATATCCATGTCAACTCCCGTTTTTAAAGAAAATGACACTTGTAGAGCCTTACTGTGCACCTAACAGCTACAACAAGTTGACCTAAAAACCTACATTTCCATAACATTAGGAGGTCCTCAGTGGTTCCTCAGGGCATCCTTAGTACCTCCCATTAATGTAGATAGAGTTCATATCTTTACATTATAAAGGCTGTGACCACATGGCCAGTGCTATTGTTCATATGACCACCTGGATCATCAGGAGGGATAAACCAATACATTTTTACAGTCCCATCCAATTAAACTCATTGAAATGGAGATGGTCATGCTAAGGAGTATTGTTTCACAGTTAAGTCCACTCATTTATGGGCTGTCAACTTTTTCCCCTGTAACATTTTCCTCCAATCATTTTCTTGTAGGCTGAGCTTGCGTTTCGAGCAGGGGACATAATATATGTGTTTGGTGACATGGATGAAGATGGATTCTACTATGTATGTACTGGTTAAGTAATCTCTGGGGAAATTAAACCAGGGTTTCCATATAGCTTAATCACTGATACTTTGATCATGTCTCATCTCTATTCAGGGGGACCTTCATGGCCTGAGAGGTCTGGTGCCATCCAACTATCTGGAACCACTACCATGGGAATAGAATAAGCAAGGAGCATTGCTTAGGTGTTACGATGCCAAGAATCTGAATCATGTTTTAAGGGTATCTGAGAGGATATTTTTTTACAGTGTCAAAGATGAAGATTGTTATATTTCTTCTTCTGCGTAAATGGCTGTGGATGCAGAAGGTTCCTCCAGGATTTTTAACAACCATGGTTTAGGGTTGCATGAGGTGTATACAGGCCATCATGCACAATCATCTCTTGACAGATGCTGTTCTATCTATTGAATCTCATGAATTCTATACCTTTTTTTTGGACATTTTAGTTACTGTAAGATGGGCCAAAATAATAGATACATAATAATCTACATTTGTCAACAAGGGTACTGTAGCCTTAAAGTATTATTTCTTCACTGACAGGAATGTATGCTGTTGTTAGGTCACCAACTGCCTTATTTTATAATTTGCTTTAGAAATTACACATGCACATTTTCTAGTGAGGGCTGTGAGGAATTCCTCTTGAAAGAGAATAGTGTGTCCAATGGAATTATTTCTGTGTTATATAAAATAGGCTTTTGTATAATGTACAGTTTTTTTATGACAAACTGAAATTTTGTCAGGGCATTGAGCACATGGAATGAAGACTTGAATGCAGAATTGAGTAATAATACGAAATATTTATTGTTTGAAAATTGCTTTCATTTTCTTGTTCCTCTGTACACCTTGTTATTGGGTTTAGAATTAAACAGGGTTTGCACTGAATTAAAATCAAATGCTGAACACTAAAATATGCCTAATTTCATAACCACTTTTACTATCAGTTGCAAGTGATGGTAAATGTTATAAAAAAATCGACATTTGTAAAATTACCATAAACCATGAATAGCAAACCATGACAATATTATTTACTTATTTTCAGTAGTACAATATTGCAAACAAATTCATATTTATTTGAGAAACATGATTAACTACTTCACTATAAATGTACATTAGGCGATTGCAATTCTAGTAAAAAAGTAAAATACAACTTCTGTATAGAGTTCTTCATTGGCGTCAGTGGGGTCCCTGCAGTATTTTCCTCCGTAGCCAACAGTACACTCATCCATAAAGTAGGAAACACTACACTATGCAGAGGAGTTTAGTAGTTCTTTCTACTTTATGGATGACTGCACTGTACATCATTGTCTTCCCGTTGCCGTGGTAGGTTCATATTTGGCAGTGCTCAGAATCCTTCTTCAGTCCAATAGGCAGAACAAATTCCAAAATAGCAAACTAAATCATCACACAATTTAATTCGGTTTGAGAAATACATTGCAAAAGGGTAACCACAGGATCTAAATATTTACAAAAGTGTACTAAAATTGTATCAAACAGCAGAAAAAATTAAATGTGTAATAAGATGTCATTTCTCCATATATACATGAGTTATCCCCAGTGTTTCATTCAAAATGATGATCATTGAGCTGTATCAGTCAATATGTCACAGGGTCTTACCAGCCTTCAGTCGTCTGTCCTGGCAGAAACAGAAGTGTCTACCAACAGAGATGTTCTTTTTAAGCCTGTCTCAGCCACGTGATGCAAACCACAGGAAGAGGTCTAACAGTTTCATGCTGCCATCTCTCTTGTTTCTGAGATACACCAACCAACCCATGATTATAGGACCCACACGTGACTTTTAATGACATTTCAAAAGGCTAAGTAGACAATGGCCTTATTTATTTATTATATATATTTTATTTAGTGATCCCTTTCAAATGTATTTGGCATAGTGACATAACCCAAGAGATCAAAAGCTTAGATCTGTAATGGGATTACCAGTCAAAGTTTAACATTAGTCATGTACCCAGTTTAGCAGATGTTGCTGCAGGTGTAGTGAAATGCTTATATCTTGGCCCCTCAGAAAATAGCATCAAGTATAAAGTTATAAAGTAACTTGAGTTTAAGTCAATTTGTAACAAGTACAGATAGTTATCAAGTAAGGAGGATATAGAAATAACACAAAATGGAAAGTCACAAGTTTTCACAATGTACATGATAGAGCAGAGTGGTTCTGTGTGTGTGTGTGTGTGTGTGTGTGTGTGTGTGTGTGTGTGTGTGTGTGTGTGTGTGTGTGTGTGTGTGTGTGTGTGTGTGTGTGTGTGTGTGCGTGTGCGCGTGATAGAGAGAGAGAGAGAGAAAGAGAACGCAATAAAGGGCTGTATGTGTAGATCCGGGTGCAGAGAAAATCGGCAGTTTGTTTAAACAGCCTGATGGACTGTAAGACAAGACAGTTAAAGACATTACCCAAAACTAAATAAATACTGTAAATTAAAAAGAGTATAAATACTTCCAGTCATCTGCAGCAACAAACGGAAATGGGTATCGACCAAAGAAAGAATAGGTTTAGAAGTAACGTGTGTGAATTTCCGGATTGCACGCTATTAGATTTGCAGATGTTAAAGCTGTACTTCCGTCACATTATCACACCTTTGAAATAACCAAACTCACACATTGTTCTTTAAAGGTAATCTCACCTTCTCTCAGACAGTTCACCCCCAATCCCAATCAGGAAGAAGAGAGTATTTCTTTTTTGGGAGAGAGTAGAAGTCAGTACTATTTCTTTTTTCGGAGGGAGAATAGGTGTTTCTAGCACATCCGCAAAACTCATCGTCTACGCACCTTTTCCTGCTGAGATGTAGGCAGTGTGAACATGACAATTGTTAATTGAACCGAGGAGCTAATAATTCTAACATCTGCACGCTAACAAAGTACCTATATGTGACTGACCCCTAATTTTGTCTTCTAAACCAATGATTGGTTTCCAACATGGTTCTTATTGTGCTGTAAGAGCAAGGAGTGGACATTATAATAGTACAATATCGAGAAAAAACTATTATAGAAGTGGTTGGAGGCTTCAGTCTTAGTCTGATATACAACAGCTTTCAGCCCATTGGCTTGCTTGA
This sequence comes from Esox niger, assembly GCA_016801105.1. NCBI lineage: Eukaryota > Metazoa > Chordata > Actinopteri > Esociformes > Esocidae > Esox > Esox niger. The sequence goes on from JACXGJ010000387.1 coordinate 19,991, forward strand.
CTCAAACTACATAATACATGGTTCAATGTTTACAACCAGGTTTGCAACTGCAAAAAGGAGATGCACTTATCATATTTACATTGTTTACTGAGATTTAATAGGATGGGTTATACTACTGCTGATACTCTGTACTTTGCTAGCAGAGGAACACTGGCATAAAACGCATACCCAGTTGAAAGCACCAGAACATGTGTTATACTGTGTGTGTAGTATCCACAACTGAAACTTGTGAGATGACATTCAAGCTAGATATGTTCTCTGTTGTCTAGACAACCTAAACCTCAGAGTCAAGCAGAGCGAGAGACGAGGAAGTGGGGGGTGGGTGGAAACTGCTTGTGCAAATTGCAAGTTATTTTTGTGAAACTTCAACAGCACAGCAATGCATTTTACACCTACGATCTCAACCGATGCCACTTTTTAAAAATGCAGTTTTAGTTGTCCCCCCTTTATAGATTTCAATAAGCATCGAGATTCTGCTAGTCCTTGTAATTAACATGTAATAATATATACAGTAATAAAATGGGACCAATAATTTATGTGTTTTAAGATTCCTTGAAGAAGTTTAAATCGAAAGACACACCCTGGACCAGAGATAATCCAAGACTGAAGATCAAACTGCAGTGCTACAAGTTTTATCGCAGAAGGCATCTATGTATAATTAACATGGAATTGCAGGTTGTTCACTAGGGATTGATTGAATTATCCCTGATTAGACCAGTTTGATGTTGTTTTATGTGGGGTTTCCTGACTAACCTGACCCGGCTAGAGGTCTCAATTGGAAAGTATAGTAGGCCTGTAGTTGCAGTCAAAACATATAGTCACAGTATATGACCACAGAATATTGTTGTATTTCTCCTTTTTGTTTGTGTGAATAATTTGTGAAGTTGGTAAAAATACATTTGGGTGGAGTCACATAAGGGTGTTGTACAGCTTGCATTGCTTTTTGCAGCATGACATTTTTCATAAAAGGAAAGGAACTCAAACGGAACACTATTTCCCATCACTGCTACTTGTTGAAAGGGTTTCCCATCAAGTGTGAAAACAAACCTATATTTATAGCCTTATATCTTTAATGAATTTGGTACATGTAGTTTAAAAATCACCAGACTGTAAACATGCTTTTATAATTTTTTACTGATTGATAGTTGTGTTGCTGGTTTTGTGGAAAAGAACCAGTCAGCTTGTTTTGTCCCTGAGCAAGACAGTGAATCTTTTTTGCTCCTCATCTCCCCCTGTAACATTTTCCCAGGTTGTTACTGTAAATAAGAATTGGACCTTAATCAACTTACTTAGTTAAACAATTATAAAATAAATGTATTTATGTTAAGATGGGACAACAATACAGCAATAGAAAGTTTATCATACTTGAGAAGGAATCAACAAAGCTTTTGCTTCAGTGTGCTCGGGCTGTATTCAAGTTTCAATGTTTATTGCCGGACCTCGTAAGCGGAGCCGGCCTAGAAGAGCCGGCTCTCTTACTGACTGACTGACTGACTGAGTGCCTGACTAACTGACTTCCCCTTATTAAATAGCATAGTGGTTAGAGAAGCAGACATGTAAACTATAGGTCCGGCGTTCACATCTTCTCAAAGACAACGCGACGTACGCATTATAAATGATTCCAAATAGACAAAATCTTCAGTATTTACATTATAGTAAGTCTGAAATGAAACAGTTTACGGTTATATTGCGACTATTTCTGGTGGATTTTCGAAGTACGCATCCGTGCATGCGTTTTGGGTCAGGACAGACAAACACATTTGCTGGCTACAACATACAATAGTTGTTATAGGTAAGCCTTTACTAAAACTGTATACAGTTATATTGTGACTTTTTCTGGCATGGAAAAGTTCATCTTCAGTCTCGCTAGCAACTGCTCAATTCTTATGATTATTCATAGGAAATTAGATACTAGCCTATTACTGGCTAATTAGCTGTTAAAACGGCCAGTGGCAAAAGTCATACAGTTCATAGACGCTATGGAGGAGGTAAATTTAATAAGAAACGTTAGTCAGTTTATAGACAGTTTTGGTTATAGACAGTGACTCTCACGTGGAAGACATAAATTCAAATCAGTTGAAAGCAACAACATTAATACATTTCATTTGAGGGCCCCAATAAAACTTTGCGGTTATACAGTATTTAATATTTCTGGTGGATTCCACGATTCTCTCGTCTTTTCACTTGATGAAAAAGATAATTATCGATACCTTTATTGATAGTTATTGTATCAGTGTCATTCACAAATGAAAGAAAAAAGTATGTTGTTATACCATGAAAAAAAATATGTTCTTATTGTCATGAATGGTGTAGTGGTGAAGAGGACGAACTAGGTGCAGGCAAAGTGGTAGTCGGTGCTGATCTTTTATTAAAAACAAACACCGAGCACTGTGAAACAAACTGAATGAAAATAAAGGTTTACACACAAAACGATACTCACTAAAGAAGGGAATAAACGTAGACATGGAACAATGACTGACAACTGAGGGAAGCAGAGAAACATTTAAACACATACAAATGGCTTAACTGGGACCTGGTGTGAGTGACAATTGGAGACAAGACAAATTAAGGGGACCGGGATGAGTTAATGGCAGTTGGAAAGACGGGAAAACCAGGAGATGGCGGAGCAATCCGTCACCTCACTGTCACACGTATGACATTGAATGAAATTGCTTTGGCAGACTCTCTAAGAATTGGAAATTCTTATGAGTATTCCAGTAAGTTTGTAGATACTGGTAAAGCCTATTACTGGCTAATATGGTGTTAAAACGGCCAGTGGCATACGCCATACAGATCATAGACGCTATTTGTGGTTAAGGTAAACTTAGTAAGAAGTCAGTTTAACTGTATCAATATCATTTCACGAATGGCCAATTAGCCATTAAAACACACAGTGGCAATAGAGGATTTGTTTAGGGTAGAGACAAGAGGCTATACAGACACTAGTTAAATGTACAGCTTTGTGGTGCAGTGGTTAACTGCACAACCTCCCACGTCCGGGTTCGACTCTCGAGATGGCAACGCTTTCCATTGCGGGCCAGCTGAACTAGGCTTGCCTGGTTTCTTGTTTTTATAAACTCAACAACACACCGCCATCCTGCACAATGACATTTTCAGCAAGAAGATAAAGTACTAATATACATAACCCTGTACATAGTACCAGTTTAAAAATAATACTGTAAACTAGCAGCAATATTGGTAGAAGTATTGAATATTTCAGGTATGGCAAGTATGGCAGTAATATACATAAAAATTTAAACTAGCCTACATTTTTGAGGCTGTATGAACAGTATGGTATAATTAATGAGTATTATAAATACATATGACTGATATATCTTATGATTGATACATGCAAAGGAATGTCCATTAAAAGTACATGAAAGGACATCAGAGCATCTGGAAAGTTTGTGTGTGATCGTGGATCAGTGTTGCTGGTTCTAATGTGGAGTTCTAACGTGGAGCATGTTCTAATGTGCAGTTCTAATGTGGAGCTTGTTCTAATGTGCAGTTCTAATGTGGAGCTTGTTCTAATGTGCAGTTCTAATGTGGAGCTTGTTCTAATGTGCAGTTCTAATGTGGAGCTTGTTCTAATGTGCAGTTCTAATGTGGAGTTCTAATGTGGAGCTTGTTCTAATGTGGAGTTCTAATGTGCAGTTCTAATGTGAAGCTTGTTCTAAAGTGCAGTTCTAATGTGGAGTTCTAATGTGCAGTTCTAATGTGGAGCTTGTTCTAATGTGCAGTTCTAATGTGGAGTTCTAATGTGGAGCTTGTTCTAATGTGCAGTTCTAATGTGGAGTTCTAATGTGCAGTTCTAATGTGGAGCTTGTTCTAATGTGCAGTTCTAATGTGGAGCTTGTTCTAATGTGCAGTTCTAATATGGAGTTCTAATGTGGAGCTTGTTCTAATGTGGAGTTCTAATGTGGAGCTTGTTCTAATGTGGAGTTCCAATGTGGAGTTCTAATGTGGAGCTTGTTCTAATGTGCAGTTAATTTGCAAGCTCTTTAAAAAGTTTGGTTTCAAACATTTTTTTAAACGTGGCACAAAGTCTGTTGTCCTAGCTGGGTCCACCAGAATGCAGAAGAGCTTTGACTGGGCTGAGCAGGAACTGCCATCTAGTGGGATGGCCAAGAGACCAGGTGTGGCAGAACAAAGAGCTTGGATAGGGATGTAAGCAGGGGCGGTTCCCCTTGCAGATTTGAAGGCAAGCACAATGGTTTTGTAGTGGATGCAAGCTTCTACTGTAAGCCAGTGGAAAAGGTTGAACATCAGATGGGTTGCAGTGTTCTGGATGACTTACAGGGTTATGAGGGCACAAGCAAGATACCAATAGCAACAGTGATTTACAGAAGTCCAGACATTAGATGCCAGTGTCAATGAATGTTGTAGAACATGAACCTGTTGGAGCAATTATGTTTTTAGACATACATTCAAATGGATATTTAAATCGAGAAAGAATTTAGTGGTGCAAAAACATTTGAAAACATGTTTTAGCTTTGACTAAATTAAACAAAATCCTTTTCATTCTGTATAGGATACCAAATGTTTTAACTGTAATATGACCCCAGTGACTGATTTAATTAAGTGGATTTAGAAGTGAGACAATGTGTTTTACTTTTTTTTCAAGATCTCTGTAAAAATGGATACACTATCCATTTGTTATTGGATAAATTATCCACGGTTATTCCACGTAAAACTTATCAGGCTGAAACTGTCCTGCCCAAAACGTTTTTATCAACAGAATAAAATTGCCCCTTCTGGTTAGAATTTGACAGTAGCACTATGAACAACAAAGCATTAAACTCAGGCTTACCTGAAATGTCTTTGGGTTGACTGAGTCTCATTCTTCTATGCAAAGCCATAAATGTAAGTCTACTACTCATGCAGTATTAGCTATACGGTTATGGTTAGGAATTAGGGCCAGATTAAGTAGACATAGATGGCTGGTTATTTAGGTTAAGGTTTGTGATTAGTGGAAATTGAGTTTGTAATCAACTTTGGTGACCCCATTAAATTAAGTAAAAGTGTGTGTGGTGGCAGGATGTTTGTTTACCACGAAGCAGTTTTTTTGATGTTGATGTAGTAATGAATGAACAGCACCACCAGTAGGTAGAAGAAAGAAATACAGGCAGCTGTAACGGCTGTAAGGTCTGTTTCTTTTTTGACAGGTGAAATAGTGTTATTTAACGCATTACATCATTTAACGCATCAAATCTTATTGTAGTGTTAATATTGACACACAAAGACCCAAACGGCGTTCCATAAATTACGAGATTAACACGTTGACAGAGAAGTGGCAGAATAGACTAATTTGTGCATTCGGATGTATTCAGCATTTCACACCAGAAAAATACGAGAGAAACATGCAGACGGAGCTGATGGGTTGCAATTTTTCAACACAACCTTTTATGAAGCCATACGCCATTGTTGATATTCCGATGCGGGCTTAAAAGCCAAATGTGAATTAACAGCAATCTTCCACCTGCAACCACTGGATACATAACTTGTCGTCATTTTAGACAGGCAATGACACTGAGGTAAAGTTGGTTTGATATTCGGTATTGGTTATTCAGTATTCGATATTCGAAACCCATTATCAGGTCTTGTTTGCCGGACTATAACTCGACTATAACGGTCTGCTTATGGTTACCCATACGGAAAATAAATATATTTTTGCAATGCAAAATGCATGTAGAATGTATGATGCATATATGTCGAATACATTCATTTTTATTCAAAACACATTTCTGGTATGAAAATGGTTATCATCTTTTATTCTGAAATGGATTTGAAAATGTATACATACATTTAACTTTATTATTTATTTCAGGTATCAAAATGTATTTCACCTTTTATTTCCAAAATGTATGTAAAATGTATAAATACATTTCAATTTTGTCCAAATGTATTTCAAAACAGTTTATGTTCAGTCCAAAATTACATTCATGTAAGACTAATATTTTTTCACTTCACAGCTGACCTGAAAAGGATTTTACGATTATTTCAACAAGGAACACAAACTGAGACCAATATCTCTTTTACAGCTTTACACAGGTGTTATTCCCTTACAGGCCTCAGGTTTTAGTGGATATTGGGCCTGGCAAGGACTGTGGTGTCCCATAGATGTAACCCAGTTTTTTTCTGAAATCAATGTTATATTACAGCCAATAAAAGGAGTTTTTTTTTCTAAACAAATGCAGCGCACGGTAAACACACATTCAACACTTTCAACATGTTCATCATTAGTGATGTATTGATGACATCACTTTTAGATGTTGAAATACACATGTATTTATGGATATACATTACAAAATGCATTTCATGTTGCAGTAACCAACATACTTTAATGTACTGTAGCAACATTGATAAGACCACAACACCCTCCTCTGAAACAGATACCCCTATTAGGAGTAGCCATTAGCACACTTGCCTTAGAAGCTACACAACCTGCCAAGTAAAAAAAAAATGTATTCAACATTTACCCAATTACCCAAATGTATTGTACAATATACAGGTTTTGAGTGAGGAACAGAAGGGTTAAAATAAGGAGATCACTGCAAATTGAATTCTTCTGTTCCTCACTCAAAACTTTTTTTTTTTTTTTAAACTTTTTTGGAAAGAAAAAGGTGCATTAGTCTCTTTGTTTTTTCGGAGCTGTATTTACTATGTATTTTCCAATACATTTTCAAATGCATTTCCAACATTATTTTATAAATGATATATGCATTTGGTAATATATTCATAAATGTATCCCAAATATGTTTAATAAAAAAAAAAAAATCATATGGGTAGGGTCCATCAAAAATGACATGCCTCAAAGTTATTAATTCAATAGCTTTTTAACCATTTTAACCAATTTGACTTAGACTCCTCAAAACACTCTTGAATTGTTCAGAGAGCACACCCACATGTTGCACACTCTTTGGATTTTGCAAAAAAGCATATTAAAGGTAATCACTATAATAGCTTTTATATTGTAGTTTGAGGTTTCTAAGTCATTCATGCTACGTTTCCCAATGTCCTGGGGAGCCGTGCGTAACAATTCAACAAATGTTTATTAAAAAATCCAAACTTATATTGTAAAAACCAAAGGCAACATGTGGGTTTGCTCTCTGAACAATCTGAAAGTGGTTTGGGATTTCTAAGCCACATGGCTAAAAAGCGATTGAATACATAACTTTGCATGTCATTTATGCAGCAGACTGCTGCAATATGTTCTTTGATTCACTAGGTTATAGAGTTGCTGAGCCTGGGAAAACAGGACCTAATGTTAGGTTTTGAATATCTGTTTAATATCAATCAATCAAATAAATACAGCCCTTTTTACATCAGCAGTTGTCACCAAGTGCTTTCACAAAACACCAGCCTTAAACCCCAGGGAGCAAACAATAGTAGTGTTGAACTTCAGTGGCTAGGAAAAACTCCAAAATGTAGGAAGCCAAAATGTAGGAAGAAATCTTGAGAGGAACCAGGCTCTGAGGTGTGACCAGTCCTCTTCTGGCTGTGCCGGGTGAACATATTAAGAGTCCAAATTGTAATAGTTAATCGAGGAATGTGGGCTATATCAACTATCAAGCCAACTTTACCTCAGTGGCAAAGACAACATTTTGGGGTCTGGAGTTGTGCTTTATGTACACGTAGGACAATCCTGCAAATGCAAGTCCATGAAGAGCATATGGGGTGTAGGCCTTCACCCAGAGAGAGGGGAGATAAATACACTGCTCCAAAAAATTAAGGGAACACATAATAAAACCAAGTCAGTTTATCCTCCAGGAAATCAATCTGTCCAATTTGGAAGCATAAGCGATTTTGAATTAATATCACCTGTTTTGGTGCAAATGAAAGTGATCTGTCACAAATGAGTCATATAACACCATATTTGATCTGAATGAACAGCTGCTTTCCAGAGGTATTCAGGAATGGTTTTTGACCATGGAATGATGTGCGATGACACATACTGATTGCTGGGGCCAAGGTTAGTCAGATTTATACTGGGAGTCAGGCTGATAGAATTGTGCATCTCAATATTGGCCTGTCAGATAAGAGGACAGATTTTGTCACATTTTGGATGTGGGCCTGAATTAAGATTGGAGTCATGTGTAGGATTTCAGCGTGGTTGGTTGACAGATTTGTACTCTCCCTGAAAATATTCACCTCTACTTAAAAACATATTGATTGAAGAAAAATGCAAGGGGTTGAAATAATTTGTCTTCCACTGTATTAATTTGGACTTATAATGTAGATAGTCAATTATTTCCATTGGACAATCCACTTTTCATACAAACTGTATTTCATCGTACAGTATGTGTGGACATTGTGTAGTTGAAGTGCTGACACACACTTCTGTTGGCTACCAAGCATGCTGTGACTGCCCTGACAGATGGGCTGCGGCAGGAGCTGCATGAGGCTAAGACCCACATATGAGCCACGGTAAGTTTTTATACCGACAGTCTTCTCATCTCAGTGACATAGTTAATAATTCTTGTGTTCTTCTACAGTGCCAGCTACCCAGCACTGAATGGTGCTAAATGATATTGTTAGTATACAGCAGGCTACTGACAACAATGTTGTTTTAAAAAAAAACGTACATTATCAGTCTATTTTGTCTTACTGACAGAACATGTTTACAATCATTTTACTTTTCTACCACAAAGATTCAGTCTCTTATGAAACTGACTCCAACCCAGTGTTTCTGTATTCCTTTGTGCAGTGCGTATCTCCTGGTGTGGTGGAAACATAATTTGCATTCAGGCTTCACAGTCCAGAAAAAGCTGCTTCTAGATGACAGTATAAGGTATTAAAAGCAATAAGAACAATTATATCTGGGTATACAGTCTATAGGGTTTGGATTAAATGTTTGGGCTGCGTTAAAATGATTCTACTGCCTTCCTTAAGTGTTTGGAGCAGTTGATATTGCCAGTGCTGTGTTGTACATCTTAGCTTCACCACCACATGTTAATGGTAGTCTGACTCTTTTTTAATCTTATGTCTTTCTCACTGGAGATATACATTGTTTAATATGCTCCACACACTCTGATCACTCTTATATGTTTGAATCAATGTCGAAAAGCTTTCTATCATTAAACAAATGATAACTATATATATTTTCATATCTAGATTGGAGACATTCAAATGCAAACAGTGAATAGGCAAGGTTGACAATGTCTAACCAATAACTATTGCACTTACTATGGAGTTAGATGTCTCAATATTCGTAAATATATCGAGAAAATCCGTGCGTATATTCATCACAACTCACAAACAAAAATTGGATTTGTAAATGTGAAAACATGTTTTGTAAATGAAAACATTATCTGTAAATATGTAAACGTGTTTCACGAATATAAATAAAATCTATGAGTATTTCACAAATAAAACACAAATCTGTAAAACATGTCCAACTGTTGCTTAACATTTACAAGTGTTGGCTTACATCTTACACATTTGTGACACTCATTTTCCTTTGGTCGACAAGTTCTCATGTGCGTGGTTTCAACCAGAGAGCTCGCTTGTTGGGACAGTTATGGAATATCTGAGCAGGAGCCTGGTATATTGGAGTCTATAGTATAGGTAGCTAGGACATGTTTTTCCTGAAATTTTAGAATAACGTTTATTTGTATTATTTGGTGATGCAGTCAAATACTGTTATACAAATTAACGTTAAACTCACATTTCAGGGAATACGTGTCATTGGTACCTAGACTCTATTCTAACAGGCTCCAGTCTGGATATTCCACAAGTGCCACCAAGCAAGCCCTCTGAAACCTGGCACACGAGAACTTGTCGACCGAATGTCTCAGTTGTGGTATATTGCCAATGTACCACAACTGAGCGGCCATGCACTCCGCAATGTGCTGCATCTAAGTACAGCGCTTTGCTGTGGTATATTGGCCATACGCCATGCCCCCTCATGTCTTTATTGCTTACTTATACAGCTCTGGAAGAAATTAAGAGACAACTGCACCTTTTTCTTTCCTTTCCAAAAAAGTAAAAAAGGAAGGTTTTGAGTGAGAAACAGAAGGGTTAAAATTAAGAGACCACTGTAAACTGAACGCTGCAAACTGTTCCTCCCTCAAAACTTTCCTTTTCAACTTAATTTGGAATGGAAAGAAGAAGTTGCAGTGGTCTATGAATTTTTCCAGAGCAGTATATTTACAAACGGTTGACACATTTAAGGAAAAACTGGACTAAATGAGTGGAGGAACATAATAAGCAGTACAGTTCTTGACACTTATTATGTGTAGGTCCGGAGACTGTGTTTACCTGTGGGGAGCATTTTCCTGGCTATGTTTGGGTCCACCAGTCCCCTTTGAGGGAATGGTCTCTGCAAACCATTACAAAATGATTAGTGAGTGACCACTCTTATGCTATAGTGAAACATTTCTAATCTGATGGGTGTGGTCTCTTCCAGGATAACAATGCACCCATCCACAGGACACAAGGGGTCACCGAAAGGTTTGATGAGTATAAATATTATATGAATCAAATTATATGGCCTTTGCAGTCACCAGATCTCAACACAATTGTACACCTATGGGAGAATTATCATCAAAATACCAAATGAGGGAATATCTTTTGGAATAATGGTGTTCCATGCTTTCAGTAGAGTTCCAGAGAGTTGTAGAATCTTTGCACATTGAAGCTCTTCAGGATGTGCATAATTGTGAATGGGTTACTGTTAAAATGAACAATTAAATTGAACAACTCAGTTGTTCACAAGTCTATCTCAAGCAGAGACTCAGTTATAGGTTCTATAAGGCTGTGTATATCACATCATTCAATAATAAATACATGTCCTTTGTCCAACTATCAATGTTTTTTGCATGTTCAGATGACGAGCAGGTCAATACATGCATGTGGGCTATGTCTTTAAACCAAACACTCCACATTTCTGACATAGGGTGGATAGTGAGAAGTAAGCCAGGACATTAATCCAGTCGGAATTATGCTAAAAACACTTTTTATCCTTAGTGCCGAGTGTTACATTTGATACAAACCCAAAGAATACCAACTCTACTGGCTCAAAATTGTAAACACAGGTCATTTTAGTACTTAACTTGTTGCATTTGGCCAACAGCAGGCATGGAGTTTACACAACGAGCATCAGTAAAAGTGTAGCTGCACTTCCAATGTAGAACCTGAAGCACGGTGGTGGCAGCTTAATGTTATGAGGATGTTTCTCATCATGAGTGAGTGGGACATTTTTCTGGATCGAAGCGGAAATGAATGAAGCAATGTATAGAAGAATCTTTAAGGAATTCATGCTGCGCTCTGCAAATAAGATGATTTTTTTTTTTATCTCTCAGCAAGCCAACTCCAAACACAGCCAAGGCTACATTGGAGTGGCCTACATTTGATGTCCTTGAGTGGTCCGGGCCAGGTCCCCAAAGTAAATCCAATCAGAAATGTGTGACATAATAGGAAAATTATCAAATATGACCAAATCTAGATGTTCTTTAAGTTAGTTGTAACCTACCCCAACAGACTTACATGTGTGCATTGTTTACACCAAGCATTAACTCGGGGGAATGGAGACTTATTCCAAATATGATATTTTGCATTTCGATTTTTTTATTTATAATTTCAAAATGTGGAGTATGGTTTGTAGATGGAGTGAATTTTAATGACTGGGGGAAACTGATCAGGAGACATTGTGAAATATTTAGCATTCTGACTTTCTGAAGACACTAATTATCCAAAAACAGTCAACACATGAAATCCAGTTTTACTGAATACATTTTGTGAGGATTCATACAGACAAAACAAAAAAAATCATTGAAAAGTCTGGCAAGTTGCACTTTACTGACCAAAGGATCTGTGACGTTCGTCGCCAGGCTTCATTCAGAGTTAGTGGATTTTTTCTGCATTACAGTCATGGAAATGCTTGCGACTAGCTACTTATTAAATATTGGTCTTAGAGAAATGTATCTGTTTTAATTTCCTTTTCCCGCTTGGTAGTGACTACTGCCGCAGAGCAGAGGTATGTACTCGTATGGACTATGGGAGTCAGCCAGCCAGCTGTTTCTATTATAGCGAGTTAGAGAAGGTACTGTATGCTGGGGTAGGCTTTACTTTCCCATGTTACGCAAGATGGCTAGCTAATCTTGCTGCAGTAGTCAAAAAGGTTGCTACTTGCAGCTTCAGCCTCAGATTGTTCAAATAATAAGGCTATTTTATTATCTGCCAAGTTGTAAATAAAATGCAGTTCCTAACATATGGGAAATGTTTTTGCTATTGCAATGTCCTTGTCTAATGTCTCTATGTTATCATCTTAGCCATTGCAGTCGTAGCCGAGTTGCGTTTCATCGGCTAGCTGATAATTTAAACGCTTGCGTTGTAATACAGTAGTTCATGTATTTAAAAGATGAAATTCTTGTCTGGCTCCATGTCAGATACATTTTTTTCCAAATAGATTTTTGAAAACAACTAATCACGACCGTGTTGTCATTCTCTACAGCTCCTGTAAAAATGGATTTCATCGAGACTGAAGCAGCCGAGTCTGAGGAAGATTATAGTGAGGCAGAGGCCACCGAGAACAAATCTCAGAAGCACGCCAATTGTAATCTATTCATTGTACTGAATGTTACTCATTTTGATATTATTTCAAAGATGTCCTTTGTCAACCTTCAGTTCATCGTGTTATTTATTCATATCTAATTTAATTATTTATGCCCTCGTTACTTGGACTTACTGGTTATATTAATATTGTTCTTCTAGGGGATGAGTTAGATCATCACAACAATCCTGCATAAGATTAATGTTTACAATGCGGAGGCAGCACATAATATCTTGTGATCATAACTGATGTCTAACTTATTGATGTGTGACTTAGATGAGGAGGAGAATACAGAGGACCAAGATGAGGAGGATGATGAACAGAATACAGAGGACCAAGATGAGTATGGGAATCTTTGTGGTCTGATTGATGATGGTGTGGATGAACGAGAGGTGGAGGAAGAAGAGGAAGAAAATGAGAAACAAGGAGATAGTGACTCAGGGGAGGAAATCGGACATCGTAAAAGGAAAAGAAGTAAGTGCTCACATCTTGGTTTTGCCGCGCAGTCATTTCTTTCTAGTTACATTTGAGGCTCACTTAAGTTTTTAGTTTGCCCATGCAGAATCAGTGGCTCATTGTTTGTGACCTCAACTGTCCCAAACCAAAAATAACAGTATTTTGTCATTTTCTGTCTTCAGGCTTTGATGACCGCTTGGATGATGATGATATCGATCTTATTGAGGAGAATTTGGGTGTAAAAGTGAAAAGGGTAAATATTTAGATGCCATTATGACAAAAAGGGCCTTCTAACAGTTGTGGTATCAACTTTTCCTGATACCTATACTTCTTCATAATTCCCATAAACAGCAAAAATTCCGTCGTTTGCGGGCAATGTCAGATGATGAGGATGAGGAGGGAGATGACACTGTCAGGGATGCCCATGAGAAGGACATGATAGCGGATGAGATCTTCATGGGGACAGGAGCGGATGAGGGCGAAGCATTGGATGTGCCTTTGCATCCTGGGGAAGAGGAAGAAGAGGAAGAGGAAGAGTCTGGTATAAGGCCTTTCAGTTTCATCCTCTGTAAATCATGTTGTGTTAGAAACAAAGCTTTGAAAATATTTGAGTCTGTGGTCTGGGAGGGTCCATTGATGTTAGATGTTACTTCCACATTCTTCTACAAACACTGGTTTGAATCTGCCCGGCAGCTCATTCAGCAGAAACTCACTTCATCCTTCCCAACTGTCTCTACCTAATAAAAAAAACATGAATATATGAGTTATTGTAGTTTGTTTTTTAAGATATTGATGACTTTATTGTGGACGATGATGGACAGCCCTTAAAAAAACCCAAGTGGAGAAAGAAGTTGCCTGGATATACAGATGCGTATGTAATCGTAACACTGCATTTATATATTTTTTGGCTTAGGTCACAAGTAGTACACTGCAGAGAGAAAAGACTGCCATTTGAGACACGGACATGTTTACATTCTTTGCAATTGATCACCACTTCCTTTCTACAGAGCCCTTCAGGAGGCCCAGGAAATATTTGGAGGGGACTTTGACTTTGCTGATTTTGATGCTGCCTATGATGATGCTGAGGAGGAGGAGGAAGAGGATGCTGATGAAGAGTCATGGGACCGGCCCAAGAAGCAGGCCAAGAAGAGAGTGGGCCGGCGTAGTATCTTTGAGATCTATGAGCCAAGCGAGCTGGAGAGCAGTCACATGACTGACCAGGATAACGAGATTCGCTCCACTGACATGCCAGAGAGGTTCCAGGTATGTTTCTACAAGATTTGTCCCAGATTGCACTCAGACCCATAGAGCACTGGTCAAAAATAGGGCCCTATATATGTAATAACCAATGTCAATATACAGTTGCTAACTGTTTATCTTCCTTCACTGACAGTTCGCTTGTCCCACTGAGGACACAAACCTGTGATATTTTGCTTCACAAACATGATCGCTGTACTTGACAATAATCTAAATGTTTTAACTAAACAAAAGGTACTACTGGTTGTTTTAATAGGTGTTCCTCCAGGTTCAGTTAACAGCCCAACATTATTCTCTGTATACACCAATAATAATTACCTTGGCATTTGCTTTCCAGGTGATGTGCTCTGGCAGATTCCTCACACTGATCACTCCTAAAGTTACCACCTTCTATGGCTGTCATTCTTTTCTATGCGGTCAAGTAACAGAACGATTTGCTAATGACTCTAAATGGAAAAAATTCTTAGCCTTTATTGGTTTAATCCCAATGGATCCCTGCAGCGCCACCTTACCCGCTTGTATTTATGTCTCCTCATATGGTCAACAGCTCTGTGCCGCATTTCTTTTTTATGCTGATTACCTATACATCTTATTCATCTGTAAGTATCTCATGACCTCTGACCTATTCCATTCCACATATTGTTGTTTATTTACTCTTAGATTTTTCATATTCATGTGTAGCTAAGTGTTGTTTTTGACCAGGTGAGACCTTCTTAATCATGCTAAATCGACTCACCTGGTTGAATAATGATGAAATAAATTACCCCAACTTTGGCATTTTGAGCTAGCTCTGGAGTGAGCTCACAGAATGTCCTAAATTCTGTTACACAGTGGGACATTGCATGTGAAACACATTGACATAACTGCCATGGGCTTCTTGTTTTTAGTTGCGTTCTACTCGTGTGAAGCCTGCCGATGATGAAGAGCTAGAACAGGAGGCTGAGTGGATCTATAGGAATGCTTTCTCTACTCTCACCATCTCTATGCAGGTATTATATTGTGGATCTTTAGAGCAAGGTGGAATCAGATATTTAATTAAATTGATGTTATAGTGTACTTTTGTTCATGTTTTTGTTTATTTTCTTTTTTATCTCAGGAGAATCCAGACTATTTGGACAGAGGTCCAACAACTACTTTCAGCAGAAAAGGACCCAGCACTATCCAGAAGATAAAAGAGGCGTTGAATTTCATGAGAAACCAACACTTTGAGGTATTACGCAGTCCATCTAATCCTCTAAATACAGATATATGAAAATTGAGTTCTTCCATAGTATATTGCTCAGTTAAGGGAACTTCCACCCCTTTCGACCATAAAGGGTATTTGAAACAACAAACCAATGATTGAGGTAAACCATTCAAGTTTTAACACAAGCACTATTATTCAAAATATATATTAGAAATAAATAAAAATAAAAATTCTTGAAGACTTCAGATGAACAGCTGACATAATGACAATACAATTTGTTGTTCTGGTACCAAACGGTTTAGTACATTTTCATTACTATGGTTTTTGTTAATTTTGTAGTTATTGGTTTTTGTTTAACATTTCAAAGTGAAAAATCTCAGTCTTCATCTCCATTACTGTGGAACTGCCCTTAATACCTTCCTTGTTTCACATTCTCTAGGTTCCATTTATAGCGTTCTACAGGAAAGAATATGTGGAGCCTGAACTCAATATCAATGATCTGTGGAAGGTTTGGCAGTGGGATGAGAAGGTAAACAAAAATGTTGCTGTATTTGTTTGTATTATACTGTTGTTCATTATCTTTTAAACTACGTATGGAACTTTATTTCCTGCTCAGTGGACCCAGCTGAAAACCCGCAAACAGAACCTGAGACGCCTGTTCCAGAAGATGCAGAAATATCAGTTTGAACAGATATCAGCGGACCCAGATAAGCCTCTGGCTGATGGCATACGACCACTCGACACTTCAGATTTAGAGAGGTAAGGCGTGTCATCCCAAACCTGTATGTTGTTTCTGTAACCAGAGGCAACTTGATGTACAAGTACACCCAGCGGACACGATGCAGTAATGTTACAGCGCCTGTATCTGAATGCTTATTTCCCTGTGTTTTTTCTGACAAGGCTGAAGGATGTCCAGTCTAGTGATGAACTGGGTGACATCTACAGCCACTTCCTGTTGTATTATGGCCGGGATATCCCAAAGATGCAGAATGCAGCCAGGTCCAGTAAGAAGAAGCTGAAGAAGAACAGTGAAGTGGATCAAGATGGTGCGACCTAGATCATGTTGTAAGATTCTGGAAGTTCTGTGGACCTTTTCCTTCAGCAGAGTCATTTTCATATCTTCTGTTTCCAGGTAACGACCAGGAAGTAGAGGAGGAAGAGGAGGATGAAGAGGAGCAGCCAAAGGGGCCAGACCTGAAGCTTGCTTCTCGCAGAGACATGTACAGCATCTGCCAGAGTGCCGGACTGGGTGGGTGCTTTTCCATGTTTGTCCAGTAGGTGTCCTCATCAGCACCTAATAGCCTGATCCGTGTGGTACAGTAGTACTTCTACAGGTCTGTAGAGTTTACTTGTAATAACACAAATACTTGCATAGGAATTAGCGACTGGAATATTGTGCATAGGGAACTTAAAACAGTTTGCTAATCGACGTACCCTTTCAGAATCTTAAGTCAACTATATATCCAACGGCTCTTTTTGGCTTCTGTTTCAAGTGCAGTTTCTCTTATCAGATGGCCTGGCCAAGAAGTTTGGTCTGACTCCAGAGCAGTTTGGAGAAAACCTGCGTGACAGTTATCAACGTCACGAGACAGAGCAGTTTCCGGCTGAGCCTATGGAGCTGGCTAAAGACTACATCTGCAGGTCAATCAGAAACACTAGTTCCTATGTTACATTTGAGTTATTCAGCCGATGCTCTTGTCCATAGCGACTTCCAGGAGCAATTAGGGTTGGAGCAGTAAGTGTTATAATCAAGGGCACTATGACAGATTTCACCATGTCTGCTTTGAAATTTAACAAACGAGGATACAATGTATATGAATGTATCCAAGCAGAATACACGCCTCTGAAGATTGTTCAACCATGTTAGCTGTAACAGAAACAGTGTGTGGAGGTGAATTTTCAAACACAAACATGACTGAATCTCAAATGGCACAGTTTTCCATGTACATTATTGGGTTTTTATCCCAAGTAAAGGAGTTCAAGTATCTCGGGGTCTTGTTCACGAGTGAGAGAAAAATGGAGCTGGAGATTGGCCGGAGAATTGGAGCAGCGGAGGCGGTATTTCATTCGCTTTACCGCACCGTTGTGATGAAAAGAGAGCTGAGCCGGAAGGCAAAGCTCTCGATATACCGGTCAATTTTTTTTCCTACCCTTAGCTATGGTCATGAAGGCTGGGTCACGACCGAAAGAACTAGACCGCGGATACAAGTGGCTGAAACTAGTTTTGAAACTAGCTGGCAAATGTAGCTCGGGTAACGGAAGTTTGGGGTCCCCTGCTGAAGCTGCTGCCCCCGCAACCCGACAATGGATAAGCGGATGAAGATGAAGAATAGGGTTCAACCGTTTAGTGTGCTATATACGGAATAGGTACCATTTGTGGCTACTATACATAAAGGCTAATGTCCTACAGGACACACCTACAGTTTGTTAAACCTGCAGTATACCTTTCCATTACTTAACAGTGTGTTGAACCTGAAGGTATACTTCTCCACACAGCTACTGACCTGTTCTGTCCTCCTGTGCAGCCAGTTTAACACAGCGGAGGCAGTACTGGAGGGGACTCGCTACATGGTGGCCATGCAGATCGCACGGGAGCCTCTGGTCAGACATGTGCTCCGACAGACGTTTCAGGAGAGGGCCAAGATCAATATCAAACCCACTAAAAAGGGAAAGAGGGTATATATCAACTATCTGTGAAAAGGTTAAAAAATCACAACTTTATGAATATACCCATGCTTTGTGGATATGGTTGTTGAAATATTCCTTGAATAAGTAGGGCATATGCAGTTCATTCTCATTCAGTCGTGGGAAACCTGGTAATTATGGGACCTATTTTAGGGATCCAGTTTTCTGTAATTACCATAACTTCTTTTGTAGTTTTTTGGTCTTTTGTGGGTTATAGTCAATATACCGTTACATTTTTATAAAATATTTGTTAATACACCCATTACTGTCAATTTCTAGTTTGGAGCACTCATTCCCGTACATGCCTGTCATTTAATTTCTCCTACAGGAAGTGGATGAGGCCCATTATGGCTACTCTTTTAAGTACCTGAAAAACAAGCCTGTAAAGGAGCTTAATGGGGACCAGTTCCTGAAGATGTTCCAGGCAGAGGAAGAAGGCCTGCTTACCATCACCATCTGTATTGACCTGATTGGAGTGAAGGGGTGAGGGCTTCTTACTATACCTGTGTTTCCAAAATGGTGAACCATCGTACTTTGACCAAATAGGTGCAGGGCAGTGTGGACTGTACCCCAGGTCCCGGTGGTCCCCTTTACTGTAGTGGTGTCAGCCAAGTCACAGATCCAACTGAAATGACCATAAACCCAAGAAGACCAAGTCTCTTGTTGTTGGTTACACAATCAGTGTAGGTTTTGAAGATGGGTTCAGTTGTTAAGAATTTACACTTCTCCACCTCCTGCTTTGCTATAGTTGGAAAGGAATGGTTGCTATTTGCTACCCAGCCCCTAAGATTGTGCAATATCATATTTATCATATGTACAACATTGAGTAAATGTTGGGCAATGTTAACATGCTAACTATCCATGTCAGTCAAGTATCTGTGCTATCGCTGTTTGTTGAGCAGGTACGGAGGTGACCAGGCTTATTTTGAGGAGATAAAGCAGTTTTACTACAGAGACGAGTTCAGCCACCAAGTTCAGGAGTGGAACAGACAGAGAACCCTGGCTATCGAACGCTCCCTCAAGCAGTTCCTCTACCCACAGATAGCCAAAGAGCTGAAGAACAAACTTATCGCAGAGGCAAAGGAGAACATCATCAAGGTACACACAAAAACACGCCAAATCCCCCGAGCTATTATGACAACAATCCCTTGAGCAAAGTGATTCCATCTTATTGTTTATTTCTCTCGTTGTTGCTGTGCTACTGATGACTTATTCTGTTGTTCTGGTATTGACTTTCCAAAGCAGGCGGCTCAGTGCGTTGATATGTGTTGAGCCTGCCACAGTGTTGTGATAGTGGTTGCCCGCCCCTCAGGCCTGCAGCAGAAAGCTGTACAACTGGCTGAAGGTGGCGCCCTATCGGCCCGACCAGCAGGCGGAGGAGGAGGAGGAGCTCACTTCTGAAGCCCAAGGCAAAGGGATCCGTGTGCTGGGAGTAGCCTTCTCATCCAGCAGGTACAGCCCTCTAACGCCTCTGTGGGCCTGTCAAATGACACCCTGTTCCTTATGTAGTATATCACTGTAGATGATGCAGGGCAACATACAAGGAATGGAGTGCCATTGGGGACACTGACACGGTCACTGACTTTTAACTTTATTTTTTAAACCACTTCTGTGATTAGCTTGATTGTATATCGTTATTGTGTTTTTATTGATTAGTTCATCATTCTTAAGTGCTCATGTATGTCTGTCCTCAGAGACACCCCAGTGTTCTGTGCCCTGGTGAACAGTGACGGAGAAGTGGGGGACTTCCTCAGGTTGCCTTACTTCCTGAAGAGGAGGAACGCATGGAGGGAGGACGAAAGGGACAAAAAGGTCTTTCTCAAATCTGTACCATCTCATAAATGGCACCCTGTTGGCAGCCCAGAGGGCTCTGGTGAGAAGTAGAACCAAACCATGTAGGGAATAGGAAGCCATGTGGATGTAGATCAAGAGTTTGGAAGATGTTCAGGCAGCCATACTACACCCTCTGTATAGTAATATCTGTCCATACCATTAGATCCACGATATTGAAACCCTGAAGAAGTTCCTGAGCAGCAAGAAGCCTCACATCATCGCTGTAGCTGGAGAGAACAGGTGGTCTATCTTCAGCTGTTTACTTTACCCTGTGGCCTTATTTTGACCGCTGTTTGAAGATGTCCGAGACTGCATTGCTATCCCACTTATGGAAATGCTGTAACAAACAGAACAGGTTACCAATTTGGACACAATCAAGATATGCCCCTGCCCCCTCTTTAAAGGGACGCCCAGATGGTGATTGAGGACATCAAACGCACTGCCACTGAGCTGGAGCAGGAGTCCTCCTTCCCCACCATCGGGGTGGAGCTGGTTGACAACGAATTAGCCCTGCTCTACATGAACAGCAAGAAGTCAGAGGTCAAGTCCTTCCCTTTCTATCACCACGTTTCACAACGTGTACATTCCCATAGGTGTTCTAGGCATTCTAATCTACATCACCCAAAGTTCTCTCTGGGTCCTTGACGATGTGGTTCACCTGTTCTGGAGTAAGCGACGAGGCACTCACCGAACGGTTTTTCTTTGGCTCCGATCCACAGGCTGATTTCCGGGACTATCCCCCTCTCCTTCGACAAGCTGTGTCTGTGGCCAGAAAGATCCAGGACCCCCTGGTAGAGTACGCTCAGGTGTGCAGCAGTGACGAAGACATCCTCTGCCTCAACTTGCATCCTTTACAGGTATTAATGACATCATCCAGGCTGGGTCTTATACAGCGTTCTAATCCGAAGCAGCACACTATGTATGTAATAAACTGGGTGCCATTCAGAACACGCTAGATCCCAAAGTGCTGGAAATGAGAAAGCATTCTTAGTCATACTTACCTGGTACAATAAGGGTCGACCTATCTTGTGTTTTAATCAGTTAATGGCGGCTCTGAAAACACTGGTGTTTCCCAGACAGACTGTTTAAAATGCAGTAGGAGGTCTAGTCGACTGTACATGATCATCGATCTAGTCTGACTAAAGACGGGCGTGAATCAGAGTGTTCTCTGTCTGCCTCCCACACAGGAGCACGTGGTGAAGGAGGACCTGCTGAATGCTCTGTACTGTGAGTTCATTAACCGTGTGAATGAGGTGGGTGTGGATGTGAACCGGGCCATGGCCCACCCCTACACCCAGAGCCTGCTCCAGTACGTCTGTGGCCTGGGGCCCAGGAAGGGATCCCACCTGCTCAGGGTACGGCGGAGGTCAGGAGGCCTCTAGACTTCCAACAGCGTGGCAGAATTATTAAGTACCACACGGTATTATTCTGACATGAACAGATACCTGTACATAAACCTCTACATCTGTTTCCAGGTCCTGAAGCAGAACAACACGCGTCTGGAGAACCGCACTCAGCTGGTCACCATGTGTCATATGGGCCCTAAGGTTTTCATCAACTGTGCTGGTTTCATCAAGATTGACACAGCTTCTCTGGGAGATAGGTCAGTCTCAGAACATTGGCCATTGGCTTCCATGGGAGATAGGTCAGTCTCAGAACATTGGCCATTGGCTTCTCTGGGAGATAGGTCAGTCTCAGAACATTGGCCATTGGCTTCCCTGGGAGAAGCCAATGGCCAATGGTCAGTCATTCAAGACTAAAAATATTTTCATTCAGATATACTAAATGCAATCTTTAGTGACATCATCACATAGCCAATTCATAACATAACTGACATGAAACAGACACTTTTCATCCTAGCTCACTGAGGGAAACTAGTTAAATATGCCATGCTCTACCAGCTGAGCTACACAGGACATGTTTCCTTCCCGTCCTGCAGTACCGACTCCTATATTGAGGTTCTGGATGGGTCACGTGTGCACCCTGAGACCTACGAGTGGGCCCGCAAGATGGCCGTAGATGCCCTCGAGTATGACGAGTCAGCAGAGGACGCCAACCCGGCCGGAGCACTGGAGGAGATCCTGGAAAACCCTGAGCGGCTCAAAGACCTGGACCTGGATGCCTTTGCTGAGGAGTTGGAGAGACAGGTTAGTGTGGGAGATGTAGGCGGTAACCCAAATGGTACGCTGTTCCTTATATGGGGGATTCAGTGAGGTTCTGCACGCTTGTACTAACTATTTAAATTGTTTTGTTTTTCCGAACATAGCACATTTATTTACATTATGATATCTTCAAAATCATACCTGCACTGGAGTCTTTTGGACAAATGAGGTTAACTTACTCAAACCTGAAAATGTTTGGGAGGAACTTGAATCTATGAAATCATGATTTCTGAGTCTGACCTATCTCCCAGGGAAGCCAATGGCAAATCTCCCTGCATGATTCCTGCTTAAAAGCAGACTTCTCTCATTAAAGACATTGTCATGGTACAGAATTCATGACCAGAAGGAGGATTTTTCTGGAGAGATAAGGTAACGGAGAGGACTTTAAAGGCCGAGGCCTGTTCATGATGAAGAACAATTACAGTCCGCATACCATTACACTTTCACTTCCTGTCTCTCTCTCCCTCTGAAGTATATAGCTGCAGTGAACATTCAGAAAAATGTAAGATCAAAGCTTTTGAAGAGTGGTATGTGCACCTTTTACTATACTCTTGGAAGGACGACTTCTGCCCGTATTTTGGAAAGAGGATTCTGTCTTCATTTCACCCTGCCTCCCAACCCGACTTAGAAACAGTCTATTCTGATTGTGATACGATATCACTACAGCAAAATCCAACCAGCAGACTAGTGTCTTACATGCCTTGACAGGACTCAGCGAAGACCTTGCTGGGAAAAAGTGGAACATTTGTGTCTTATGTTTAATTTGATGACAAATGGTGTAAAGTTGATAGCTGGAAATGGATAGTTCTCTTCTGTTGAATGACACGTATAGTGCACATACTGTGATTGAAGGTGTAAGGGCTCTGATCCAAATGAGTTGCAGTGTATAAGGAATAGTGTAACATTTGGAATACATCCAGAGCCTTAATCTGGGTGTACATGAAGAGCTTGGCTACTCATGACCTGATGACATTGACTCATATCATGGCTGTGTCCACAGGGCTATGGTAATAAGGGCATCACCCTGTACGACATCCGTGCTGAGCTAAGTTGCAGGTACAAAGACCTGAGGTCCACATACAGAGGGCCCAATACAGAAGAGATCTTCAACCTGCTCACCAAGGAGACTCCAGAGACCTTCTACATTGGTTAGTACTGTACCTGTTCCTTTTTTACCAGGCAATGGTTTCCCAAAAGCGGCTTAAGCTACCTTTAACATGTCTTTGGGTATTTAAGTGATGTGTTAATACGCCCAGTTCCATGCTTTTCTCAGGATGTCACAACCACAATTGTACATTGTAGAAAACATAACTCACCTATTTTTATTCCAATCCCAGTGTTTTACTGTTCTGTTTTCTTCCGACTCTAGGTAAACTTATCACCAGTGTGGTGACGGGAATTGCTCACCGGCGTCCCCAAGGGGAGAGTTATGACCAAGCCATTAGGAATGATGAGACAGGACTGTGGCAGTGTCCTTTCTGCCAGCAGGACAACTTTCCTGAGCTCAGTGAGGTAATCTGATGTGTTCCATATTCTGTCACAATCTGACAGAATATGATTATACTCACACTGTGTAAGTCCCTGCCAATCTGACTAATGGTTTTTAGTTCCTTGGTCCTTTTTTCAGTGTTATATTGGACATAGCCTCTATTCTCTCTGGCAGGTGTGGAATCATTTTGACAGTGGCTCCTGTCCTGGCCAAGCTATTGGAGTACGCTGTCGCATGGACAATGGAGTAACCGGCTTTATCCCCACCAGGTTCCTCAGTGATAAAGTGGTCAAGCATCCTGAGGAAAGGGTTAAGGTAACCAGGATTTTCCCCAGAAATATACAGTTAGGTGTGGAAATAATTGCGCACTGACACAAGTTTTGTTATTTTGGCTGTTTACCAGAATATATGAAGTGCAGTTTATCAGCGTTATTTGAGGGTATTCACATCCAATTTGGAGGAAGGGTTACAGAATTACCTCTTTAATATACAGCCCCCTCTTTTTCAAGGGACCAGAAGCAATTTGACAATTGACTCAAAAGCAGTTTCATGGTCAGGTGTGGGCTATTCCTATATTATTTCTTCATCAGTTAAGCAGCTAAAAGGTCTGGAATTGATTCCAGGTGTGGCATTTGTATTTGGAACCCACAACCTGCGGTCAAATAAGCCCTCAATGCAAGTGAAGCAGGCCATCTTTAAGCTGCAGAAAAATTCATCAGGGACATAACATGAACAGTAGGAGTGGCCAAATCAACTGTTCGTCAAATTCGGAGAAAAAAGAAGACACTGGTGAGCTCTGCAACACCCAGGCCTGGACGTCCACAGTAGTGGATGATTGTAGGATCCTTTCCCTCCACAACATGCAGCCATGTGAAGAACACTCTCCAGGAGGTAGTCATTATCCAGGTCTACCATAAAGAGAAGACTTCATGAAAGCAAATACAGAGAGTTCACCACAAGGTGCAAACAATTCATAAGCCTCAAGTATAGAAAGGCTTGATTAGAAAAAAACATCTAAGAAAGCTAGTCCAGTTCTGGAACAGCATTCTTTGAACAGACGAAACTAAGATCAAACTACCAGAAAGATGGGAAGATAAAAGTTCAGAGTTCATGAAAACACGGTGGAGGCAGTGTGATGGTTTGGCCATGCATGGCTTCTAATGGCACTGGTTCACTAGTGTTTTTTGATGATGTGAAAGAAGACAGAAGAAGCCGGATGTAATCTGATGTGTATGGGGATATATTGTCAGATCAACCAAATTCAGGGAAGTTGATTGGACGGCGCTTTACTTTACTGATGAACAATGACCCAAAACAAACTGCGAAAGCAACCCAAGAAGTGGAATATTCTGCAATGGCCGAGTCAATCAAGCATATGTAAAGGCCTGGCAAAGGATCACAAAGAGGAAACAGGGTTGGTGATATCCATGTGTTCTAGACATACAAGCAGTCATTGAATCAAGGATTCTCGACAAAATATAAAAAATGAACATTATATTTATGACTGTGTTACTTTGTCCAGTTACATTTGAGATCCTGAAATAAGGGGACTGTGTAGGAAAATAATTGAAATTCCAAAACGTTTCATGCAATGTTTTTGTTCAACCCCTTGAATTAAAGCAGAAAGTCTGCACTTTAATTGTATTTCGGTTGTTTTATTACAAATCCATTGTGTCAGTGTCCAAAGATTTCCTGACCTAGCTGTATCTTGTTTCAGTTGAATTAACTGTCTGTTCCCACGGTCACAGTATTTAACACGAGAACCTACTGTAGGTGGGGATGACCGTGCACTGCAGGATCATGAAGATTGACATTGAGAAGCTCAGTGTGGATCTGACCTGTCGGACATCAGACCTGTCTGACAAGAACAACGAGTGGAAGCTTCCCAAGGACACCTACTACGACTTTGATGCTGAGGCAGAGGATGTGAAGCAGGAGGAGGAGGCCAAGAAGAAACAGCAGAGAACAAGTGTGTATCTTCCTCAGAGCTTACAGACAACTTACAGAATTGGTACACATATTCATCTTCAGTTACAGTTTGATTCTTTTATAGTAATGGGAGTCATTTTTGGGTCAGTTAACTGAACATAGGTTTTTAGCCAATCCTGGAGATTGAGAAGCATCTTGAGAAGCATCTTCAATCGAGAATCTTCATTGAAAGTGTCTTTTGTACCAGAACTACAGTAGCTCTGTTACTGGGAAACCAGCCCCATATTGAACGACAAAATACTTAATTCCTCTTCCCCTAGCCTACATCAAGAGGGTAATAGCCCACCCATCGTTCCATAACATCAACTTCAAGCAGGCAGAGAAGATGATGGAGTCCATGGACCAGGGGGATGTGATCATTAGGCCCAGCAGTAAAGGAGAGAACCACCTAACGGTTACCTGGAAGGTCGCTGATGGCATCTACCAGCATATTGACGTACGAGAGGAGGGCAAGGAGAATGCCTTTAGCCTGGGTCACACGTTGTGGATCAACTCTGAGGTCAGCTCCACTAGCACACTTACTCATTATGATGTGGTATAATATGCCTGTATGAATATAATAATGTTTGTCCCAATGTTCGGCATGTAGCTTCTGTGTTTAATGAAGTCTTGTGACCTCTTTCACAGGAATTTGAAGATCTGGATGAAATCACAGCCAGATATGTTCAACCAATGGCTGCATTTGCCCGCGATCTGCTCGGTCACAAGTATTTTCAAGAATGCAATGGTGGAGACCGAAAGGTTGGAACAAGGAGACACAGTGCTTTGGTTTAATTCACTGTACAATTAGTGATCAACTGTGTGAATGTGTGGGAGGGTGAAAGGGGGGGAAAATTACATGGGATAGAGAACTTTTCAGTCGTCCCGTGTTCATTTGCAGAAAATGGAAGAGGTTTTGGTGAAAAGCAAGAAGGAGAAGCCAACATTCATCCCCTACTATGTGTCTGCGTGTAGAGAGCTGCCAGGGAAGTTCCTGCTCGGTTACCAGCCTCGTGGAAAACCAAGGTTACCCCAGGACTGCCAACCACGCTACCCACTGCCTTTGTCATGCTAATCATCACCCTTTCATACCATGTCCATTTGCATGGATATAGAAAACCTGGAGATGCACTTAGCCTAATTTCCATCCTTGTGCAATTGACATCCTAATGACAAGAGCTCTATTGTTGAAATTCCCTCACACCCAAACCCAAACACAGAATGTGTGTCGGGGTAGTAGGGGAAGCATACAGTAGGCGGTTGGTTGTCTCATTCGCTGTTGCCTGCCAAGAGTAAGCGTGATTATTTGGAAACATCAAAGTACATAAACATTAAGCCTTAGCCTGCGTGTGATCAAGAGGTTTGACACATTGTAATTGTTACGACTGCCTACTTGGGATGTTTTCTTTCTTGTCTTTTTCTGGCCATTCAGGATTGAGTTTGTGACAGTCACACCCGAGGGGTTCAGATACAGAGCTCAGATTTTCCCCACCGTCAATGGACTCTTCCGCTGGTTCAAAGACCACTACCAGGAGCCAGTGCCAGGTCGGAGCCGGTCCTGAGCCTCATAAAGAAACATGCAGTCCATAACGATCATGATCTAATTCTCTTCTATCTGATTGGGTATTTCTCCCACAGGGATTACTCCCAGCAGCAGCAGTAGAACACGAACCCCAGCATCTATGAATGCCACACCTGCCAACATTAACATTGCAGGTCGGTTTTTGTGTGTAGTCGCGCCTAAGAGTCTCTATGGCTCAGGTGTTCAGCGCTTTTTCCGGGAAATAAAAAACAGCACGCAAAGATGTGCAAATCATTTTAACACTTTAATCAATAGAAAATTGTACAAAGACAACATATCAAATGTAGAAACTGAAAAATGTATGCCCACTTTGAATTCGATGTCAGCAGCTCATTTAAAAAAAGCTGGGACAGGGCACCAAGACTGGAAAAGTTGAGTAATAGAAAAAGAACCTTGTGGAACATCTCACAGTTAATTGTGTTTATTGGCAGCAGGTCAATAACATGATTGGGTGTAAAAAGAGTGTTTCAGAAGTTTGGGAGGTGTACACCACTCTGTGAAAGACAGCCCGGGTGCCAACAGTGCAAAAGCGTAAAACTAGCGTAAAACTGTCATGTGGTCTGACAAATCAAAATGAAATTGTTTTTGGGAATCACAGACACTATCAGTGCATAGTTCAAAAGCCAGCATTCGTGATGGTATGGGGGTGCTTTAGTGCACATGGCATGGGTGGCTTTCACATTTGTGAAGCAACCATTAATACTGAACAATATACACAGGTTTTGGAGCAACATATGCTGCCATCCATCCAGACATTGTCTTTTTCAGAGAAGACGTTGCTTCCAATATCACGCAGGAATGGGAATATATTTCACTTTCAAAACTATAGTAATTTTCTCCTTGGTTCCAAAAAACAGTGGTGATGAAAGTAGAGGTGATGCAACACAGCGGTAAACATGCATCAAATTCAAAATGAGCATATGTTTTTCCAAAAGCATAACATTTGTCAGGTTCAACATTCTTGTTTCAGTTGAATTAACTTATACCATTTTCAATTTAATATAGGGATTAAATGATTTGCACATCCATGCATTCTGTTCTCAGTCGCATGTCCCAACTTTTCTGGACACGTACTATGTGTTACCTCAATTCATGCGCTGTAAGGTTGGAAAGATTTTCCTATTCATCTTTTGCACCCACTCAGACCTGACTCGAGCAGTCAGCGCCCTCCCTCAGGACGTGACCTCTCAGATGTTCAGTGCCATTGCTGCGGTAACAGGGCAGGGCCAGAACCCCAACACCACGCCTGCAGGCTGGGCATCCAGCCAGTACGGCTACACCGGTGGTAGCAGCGGAGGGGGGGGCAGCAGCAGTGCTTATCATGTACGTTTGGAATACCACTCTGTACTATGGACACTGCTGTGCAAGAGTCTTAGGCCCGCAGATCCTTTTTTTTTAAGTCGTTCACCTGGGCAGTAAGTGTTTATGTGTTAGTTTGAATATTTAAGGGCCTGGATGCAGCACTTAACTGTGATGTACCACGTACCCCTTTAAATGCCTTATTGTTCAATATTATACATATATTAAAAGCAAATAAACCCTTACAAGTTCTAGAGTATTTTACTACTTGTATTTGAATACAAAAATGGTGTGTTAATGTTAATTGTAGTATTATTTGTACTATATAATAAGACCTTGAGACTTTTGCACAGTACTGTATGTATCAGAACGTTCGTATCGATGAGTGTATTCATTTCTTCAAATAAATTCCCCAGTTTTCCACGTTTCTGTTAGCTTGAACCCTTCAACTTTGCTTTCTCTGTCCCAGGTATTTACCACCCCGGTTCAGCAGCCCATTGCTACACCTCTTATGACACCTAGCTACTCGTACGCCACCCCCAGCCAGCAACAGGCTCTCACCACACCCCAGTACCCCAGCAGAGCCTCCCTGTCCTCACAGGGAACCCACGGACACCGCCCTTCCTCCTCTACACCGTCATCAACATCATCATCCTCCCACCACCACAGGACACCAACACCAAAGTAGGTCCCCTCTCTGTTTTTAGACAGAAATATCTGGGAGCGACTAAACTGTTGGTCATGTCTATAATTCCGGTTCCCTGAAGGAGGGGATGGGGTACGGCACCACACTGGGGTATGCCCTCTCACTATGTGCAGACCTGAACTCCCTTTTCAAGGCCAATGATGGTTCTAGCCAAGTAAAGCCGTATTTCTACAGACAACCTTTCACCTAGGGTGATACAGAAATGCAGGCAACCTACTTAAACTCTCCTCTCCCAGACAACAGCACACTATGAGTGGTGTGAGGAAATGGGTGGAATCTTTGATTCAGCCTTGAAGTGGAATCTCAGAAATACTTTGTTCAGGGTGAGTTGGCACATTGTTCAGTGGTTGTAAATCACGATGGGACATAATGACTGATGTTGAATTTGCAGACACAGAGATTCCCATTGAGGGCCTGTAAGTCTGCAATGGGACACAAAGTCACACCTCTTTTGGGGAAGTACATGCTGTACCCTTGGGCCTCTGGGCACGACCACCGGTTTCTGACAGGGCCCTCTTCCCACGCTCAGAGTTCGGTACTTTGGAGCCACTCTCCGGTGTCACTGGCCCAAGAGATGAGAGGTGTTGTGGCTGTCGAGCATGAATATCCTGTCCCAAGGACGGACAGAAGAACAACATCTAGTATGCTCTGGTTGATTGAATGTTCGTTTAAGCTTTGGGAGCCAATTGTGTTGGCCCAGTGGAGGTAAAACAGCACAAAACACATTTCTTCCTCTCCTCGTGCCAGTATCTGAACCAGAGTGCATTTAGGGAAAAAGGCATGTTTGGGGAAATCAGCATGTGTACTGTAGCCTCACATCAGTCTCACTTTGGAACTCTTTCTGAGCTCCATTGACACATCTTGGGACATGGATAAGATGAAGTCATGAATAACACAAATGTCTTCTAGGACTTGTGCATAGGGGCTATTGATATTTAGAACACTGCATTTATCTCTTTTAGGTAGATCTAATATGTCACAAGGGTTTTAGGGGAAAACGCTGCACGATGCACCTCTTCTGGCTGGTCTGCCGAGAAACAGTGCTTGGGTGGCTGCCCTAGTATCTTGTCCAGATATGGTATTTAAAATCCTCTGGCACAGTTCTGCCATGGGGTCAGATCCATGAGACCCTTCCCTTCCTGTATCGCCTGTTGCCAATGACCTGGACAAAGCAGAATGACAGAGGCAGAGACATTCATGCCGGTTTTCAATTTTTCATGGAACACAATCTGTCCTTTGAGTCTAAATAGGCTGTTTGTGTCAGAAGTCACACGAACTGAGAAGGACAAGTTGCAACAGAAAGCTAACGTTGGCCTGTGGTTTTTATCCTGATGTTTGTATTGAGGAGGGTAGTCCATAAAAGCAAAGATTATCAAAGATATGGAAAGATTCTCCATAGAGGAATGCTATTAGAACATTTAATAGAAAATTATGAAATTGCAAGAAGGTGAAAAAGTCAGAAAATCGGGGCTAGTAATTTTGACCCTAGCATTTTTTTTTGTTCTTTGATCTACTCTACAGGTATCCATTTATTGAAGTGTAAAACAAACTGTTATTCCTGCTAGATAAATGTTCTCTCCCTAATCCCAATGCTCAGGGCGACTTCTAACACAGCTGTGGACTGGGGCAAGATGGCCGAGCAGTGGCTCCAGGAGAAAGAGGCAGAGCGCAAGAAGACGAGGGCAAGAATGACCCCGCGACCTTCTCCTAGCCCAATGATCGAGAGCACACCAATCACTGGAGACGCCACACCACTGCTTGATGAGATGGATCGCTAGATTCACTGGACAGATGCAATCTCCAGATCTCAATCACCCTTATTTTACTAAATGCACCTAAAACGACACCTTCCAATGACATTGTTCAACAATGGTGATAATGATTTAGCAAGCAACAAATGTGAAATTAATCAGATTAAAGTTAATGATAAATTCACAATGTCACAATTCACAGTTAATGATAAATTCACAATTATCTCCAGACAGACTGTATTGCTAAGTTCATTTATACCTCAATGGCTAGGTAGCAAAAAATTTATCTACACAGTAATACCAAAGTCAATATCAGCATGTACTGCAGTTATAGAACTGTCAAACTGTCAGTATTTGAAAATGTACCATGTTCAAGTCTGTTAAGACCACATTTCTAGCTCCAATCTGAATCCAGCGAGTCTGCAAACAGGGTAATGTTGGAAGAGAGGGAACAGCTTGACATAATGTTGTGGCACACTGGGTACTTGGAAGATATTTCAATCAAATATTGATGTGTTTTATACCATTCACTGACTGAGGGACTTGTAGATCAAAAGTAATTGTTTTAAAAGTGTCATGAAACTTCACTACGCAGTTCCCTGATTTATTAGATAGACCACTTGGAAGTGAAATCATGGTGAAAAGATTTATTTTACCCACACACAACATTATAATATTAATGAATAGGAGTTTCATGGTTCCTGTTACTGGGGTTGGATTACACCTTTAACAAGTGTAGTTGGTAAGATTTAAAGTACATTTAACATTTCTGGCTGAATTGCACATAAAGATTTTAAAGGAAAATTAATAAGATTGCAGTTGTTGGTTTCAAATTCATCTGAAGGAAATAGTTTGAAACATTGACCATGTCTTCTTTACTCTTCCTCACTTGCCGTTTTTTGATTGAATGTAATGGAAACTATGAAACTGCATGTGTTCTTTGAACCAGATTTATTATTGACTTCAAAAGCATGCAATCCAACAAAAAAAAACATTTACATAGTACTGAATAGGTACTAAAAGGCAATACATAGTGCCACTGTTTATCGATATACCGGTAACATTTTATCCTTGTCCCATGGTTCTTATTTTAGACCATTTTAATGAATATCTTAGATGTTTTTGGATTTCCAGCCAGTGACTCAATATATTTCTTGGATGGATGGCTGAGAATAGACTCTGACATACAGTAGCAAGTGGCTTATGTCTATTACACTATGAAGGACATTCACAGTATTACTTAGAGGGGTTGAACAAAAAGCACTTATGATTTTCTATTTATTTACTACTATAAATGTTTTAGGTATTTCTATATGCCAACTGAACTGTTGTCTGTGCTTACTATGCTACATCAGCATGTTGACATTATAGCATCTGTCTCATAAAATACATTGAAATGTTGTCTTCTACTAATATATTTACCAGTAACAAAATATGCATTTATTTTAAACCTGTCAAATGAACTTCCTTTTGTTGAATAAAAGTAAAGATCACTGTCGGTAATTGTCTGTATTCATCATGTTCGCAAATAATCTACGAACAAAATGAGGGCATAACCAAGAAATATCTGCCCACCACATGCAGTACTAATTAAAATGGTATGTTAACACGGTTCAGTGCCTTTCCTTGGAAGAAAGAAAATGAACAACTACCTAAAAGACTACTGTTTCAATTGCCAATCAAGAATATCCATCTCGAAACAAAACTTTCTCCGATACAATTTAATGTATCATTCCATTTTAAATGCCATTGATACTGTATATGCATATCATCTCAATTTGTGGTATGAGGCGCGAAATGATTTAGCTTTGTCTCAGAGCCAACTTGTCTACAATGCTTAAATGCTCTGTTCCTCAAAGGCAAAGCCAGTCTGATTCCTCGAGTCTGGAACATGATCAGAAGCATGAAAGTCCTCTTTGTTAAGCATCTGTGAATACCAGGCACAAATTACTGAAGCATTCATCTGTTTTACTCTAGCTAGGGTTTATAATGTGTAATATATCCTGCCAATTAATGGTACATTTGCTAAATGAAATCTACTTTGAAATATTTTTGACATACCATATAATACTTATTAACTGCTGGCATAAGACCCAGATTATTCTAGACATCTATGTCTCTGTACAGTCAGCTACAGTACAGTGTGTCAATCTCATTTTGTGAAACTCGTCGGAATAGCATGTGAGAATCAGCTGAGGGATTTGAGCCTCACTGTTACAGGGTGTTACAACCCTAATTTTAAGGTAGGGCGATTTGAGTTCACACTGAGCACGTAATACTTTAAGAATGTGACCTCTTTTTTTCACAATGCCCTAAATCTCATTGTGGGGGACTACAGGGCCAAAGTCCCCTCCTGAACAAAGAAAATAGTAAATAAACCTGTAAGAGTGCTTAGCTTTCTTGGCTTGGAGCATGCCTGTATACACAATATGGCAAGTATTGTTCGCAGAAAAGCTAAAGTAAGCAGTTTATTAGTAAGTAGATGAAATGAAGAATTCCCTGAACTTGGAATTCATTAATTTCCTCTATATTAAATATTCCCTGCTGTTTCATGGAAATACAGCCCAGAATACCACCACATGCATGATAATAAATGTGTTTTAATTAAATAATAATATTTTGAATTCATTGCATGAAACATTGCAAACATGTTCTCATTTCCAATATTTTATTAATCACTGGGGTTTTAATGTGCATATAAAATGTCAAAACATTATATCCTGATCCTTCATTCAATCAATGCAAACAAAAATAGAATGCATGTTAATTCTGCGAAACTTGAACAAAACAATGACTAAGATCTACATTTGAGTCTGCATAGCATGTTCTTCCAATAGTCAAGAGCTAAGCAATCCATCTAGGACATCATTGCACTCCTTCATTCTATACTAGCCACGTTACCAGTATGAGTCTGTGTGTTGTGCTTTCCTTCTTTTCTTTCTGCCTAGTCTCTTTGTTTTCTGGATGGTGAATAGTGTTGGACCCATTGTAGGAGTACTGGCTTGCACATGAAAGAAGGCTTGTTCTCTGTGGTCCTCAGATCTCTGTGGACTGAACTCTCTTACTTGATCGACTGCGGATAAGACAGTTGATGCTGAGGGTGTTGGGTATGTAGTCGTCATTTCTTCCAGTTTAGTTGCAGTGTCATTATGGACAGGCACCTTTTCAGTGACATCAGTGGTCATGGACACCTTTTTCCTTGTCTTTCTCCCTTCTCTCTCTTTATAGGCTAGTCTTCTCCCAGCCTCAATGGGATCGCAATGGCTGGCTGTGAAAGTCAGATGTCCCTTTCCACATTGTCCCTCTGTGCTTTGTGGTGCTAGGCTCTCCCTCAGCTCTGCAGTGACTACTCTGGTGCTCACTGCAGAGCTGGTGTTCTGTACGGCAGTGTTGTCCGTATTGTGTGTTTCAAGGGCTTTTTGCATGGTATTCTGCAGAGATGGGCCCTCAAATGAAAGAGTTGGTCTAACTTTTTTCCTTCTAATCTTTCTGCCCTCTCTGTCGTTTGGCCTATGCCTTTTACTTTTGACGGCACTCTGAGTCAAGTTTACAGTGTAACCCCTATCAATGTAACTTTCTGGTCTATGTGAGACTGACCGACCTGCAGTAACAGCAATATTAACAACAGCACTATTTGAGTTGATGGCTGGAGAACCTGTTCTCTCTGTAGGGATCACACTAATACTCACTTCAGTTATGTTTGGGAAAATAACACCCATCATAGGAAGAAAGGAAGTGATTTTCCTTGTTTTATTTCTATCCTCGCTCTTCTTTGACCTCTGGCTTTTGATGGCAGTCACAATGTGGCTGATTGGAGAAGCCATAGCTGTAACCGGTCCCTTTTCACTCTGTCTTTCTAACCTTTGTTGCTCAGGCCGTTCAGCAGAGATTACGGCAGCGCTGGCAGGCATGGTCCGGATGCCAGAGTCCTCAGTTGTCATTGCTGGGAGGTCCCCTTTAATGGCATCATAGAGTTTAAGCCTGTTTGTGGGGGCAGTCAGAGTTATGTTGCTTTGTGTTTTCCTCCCCTCCCCCTTTCTTGACCTCTGCCTTTTGGTTTTCGGTGTGGTCACAATGGGCGGGGCAGTAGCAGTGGAGGGAGATGCTGCTTCTGTGTGACCCGTCTTAGCCAGGGTCTCAAGAATAATCTGCTCCTTTTTGACAATGGCGACCGAGTTTACGGTGGCATCTGTAGCACTTTGATCATCTACACGAGGATCATCTCTCATGACATCATTCTTAAACTTGTCTTTCCCTCCCAGATCTTTTTCACCATCGGTGAAACTTTTTACATTTCTGTTCAACTGTGCAACTTTCTCAGGCTCATTCACAAAGCTACCTTTATTGACAACTTCCTCTGCTTGGGTAGGAGTAACTGTAATTCCTTCCTCTGCTCCTTTGGAGAATATTTTCTGCTTTTTCTTTCTCCCTTTTCCTTTTCCTTTTCTTTTCTTGTTTTTCTTCTTGGTCCCTGCAGGATTCTTTCTTTTTTTCTTCTCCGAGGTCTGTGTCTCTCCTTTGGTAGTGTCTGAAGCCGTGCCTTGAGAGGTGGATACTGTAGCCAGAACCTTGATGAAGTCCTCGGCGGCTGTGAAGACATTTCTGAGTGAGGGTTCCTCTGGACCAGATGTTGGAGAGCCAGACACAGTGGACTGTGTTGTGCCTTCAGTCTGGTCCTGCTCTATGCCTGTCTTCTTCTCTTTTCGGACCAGAGGTGCCAGAGTCAGAACATCAATAACATCAATGCCTCCAAAATCATACGGGATGGACTCAGTGGGCACTGCAACCGGGAGCATGCCATACCTTTTACACCTGAGTGGAGAAGAGATGGAGAGGCTTAAAATGTCGTTCCTATAATACACATCTCAGTGCACTGTACAGTTAGTTAAAAACACTTAATGGAAGTGTATTATATTGTTGAACTAACAGTTAATACTTACGCGCCATACCAGTGCCGCTCAACACACTGCTCTTCATATTTGAAATCAAAACAGGGCACCTCTAAGACATTAAAGAAAGCCTGGCCAACCACCCTAGAGGATGTGTCGTTGACTTTCCTCAGACAAACCTTTAACCTGCAAAGACAAAATGACAGAGAGAAAATGAGCCACTCTACCTGACTGTGGCCTGTCTGGATGGTTTCAAAAAAGTTGGGACAGGGGCATGTTTACCACTTTGTTGAGACATCTCTACTTTTTACAATACTCTAAAAGCGTTTGGGAACTGAGGAGACCAATTGCTGTAGTTTTGAAAGTGAAATATATTCCCACTCTTGCTTGATATAAGATCTTAGCTGCCTAGCATTTTAGAGTCTCATTAGTCATATTTTCCATTTCATAATGTGCCAAATGTTTTCACTGAGTGAAAGGTCTGGACTGCACGCAGGCAACCGGACTCTTTTATTACAGCTTCATTCTGAAATACATGCACAATGTGGTCTGGCATTGTCTTGCTGAAATAAGCAAGGCCTTCCATGAGAAAGACTTTGTGTGGATGGCAGCATATGTTGCTCCAAATCCTGTATACATTGTTCAGCATCAATGGTGCCTTCACAGATAGGAAAGTCACTCATGCCATGTGCACAAATGCACCACCATACTATCACAGATGCTGGCTGTTGAACTGTGCGCTGATAAAAAGACGGATGGCCCCTCATCACTTTAGTACAGAGGACATGGCATCCATGACTCCCAAAAATAATTTAAAGTGTTGATTCATAAGGCCACAGGACAGTTTTGTACTTCTCCTCAGTCCATCTTGAAAGAGCTCAGGCCAAGAGAAAGCAGCAGCACAGCATCTTGTTTATATAAAGTTTCTATGCATGGTCGTTTTAACTTGCATATGTGGATGCAGCGACATACTGTGTTAGCAGACAATGGTTTTCAGAAGTGTTCCTGAACCCATAGAGTGATTTCCACAAAATAATCTTGTCTATATTTAATACTGTGCTGCCTGAGGGCACGAAGATCACAGGCATCCAATATTGGTTTTTGGCCTTGTCTCTTGCATACAGAGATTTCTCCGGATTCTCTAAATCTTGTAATGATATTACGTACCATAGATAATAAGACACCCAAATTCTCTGAAATTTTAGGTTGAGAAACGTAACAACTTAAATTGTTGCACTATTTGCTCAGGCAGTCTTTCACAAAGTGGTGAACCCCTCCCAATCCTCACTTCTGACAGCCCCATCCTCTCTGAAATGATCCTTTAATACCCAATCATGTTACTGACCTGTTCCCAACTGTCTTACTTCGTTGTGATACTCAACCAGGTATAGTTGTTTTACATTAAAAAACTTCTCCATTCAGCGTCTCTCCCGACTTTTTTAAACGTTTTGTTGGCACCAAATTCACAGTGGGCATATATTTTTTTCAAGAAACAATAAAATGTGTCATTTTCAAACTTTTGACATGTTGTCTTTGTAATAAATTATATTGAATATAGGATTAAAATGATTTGGACATCATTACATACAGTTTACGCAGCTTTTTTTGGAA
This sequence comes from Esox niger, assembly GCA_016801105.1. NCBI lineage: Eukaryota > Metazoa > Chordata > Actinopteri > Esociformes > Esocidae > Esox > Esox niger. Next base: position 57,418 of record JACXGJ010000387.1, read on the forward strand.
ACGGGGTTGTAGTTTTGACGTCACATTATGTTTTTTTTATTTTGTACAGTGTTTTTTATTTGTTTCAATCTCATATTTAGGTATATTTTTTTTATTTCATCGTGATTACGTTTGATTAATCAGAAAACAAACTGTGAATAAAAATTCCAAAAATATCTCGGATTATCTTCCTGATATACCTAATTATGACAGACCTAATAATAACGAATAAATCCATGACATTGCATTTTCCCTTAAAATTAATCTATATTTAAACATCAAAGATATTTCAACCATAAATTAGTTCACTCACGCATTATCGCAGTCACAGTGAGAAAGTGGATGCCACTTGAAATTGGTGTAGCCGTAATTTGAGGAAAATGCATGGATAACGTACGGGCAGTGGTCATGGACACGGCAACAACTGTCGGTCGCCGCGAACTCCCCTAAAAAGAAAATATATGGTTGATAATTCTGTAAGAGTACAACAAAACACCATGCACTCAAAGAATAAAAACATTTACATTCGTAAAATGGGAAGAATCCATCTTTAATACCTATTGATATTAATACGCAAACAAGCTATAGGCCTGTGCAACGTACCTAAATCGTCGTAATTATCAGCTATGTTGCCAGCTCCACACCACAGGGTTCCGGGATAAGTGAAGCCTCGCTTGGATCTCCGTAGCACCGGCTTGTCTTTTTTGTGGACAGGATTTTCTGTCTCTTCTCTAGTCTGTGCTGTTGGCGCAACTACGCTCTCGACCGCAGAGCCCATTGAGGTCTTCTGGAACGATTGACATTTGACTTTGGCTTCTGTCATGTCCACAAAACTCAACTCCCTATATTCTGGGTTAGTTCTCTGGTCCTTCAGTCCCAATCTACACACATGCATGAAGGCCTTCACTTGCATCTGGTTGGTGGTTACTGAGCAGTCGACCAGTTTATGCGCTTGGTTATACACGGAGCGCACCTCCTCTGCTCCATTTGACACTTGGTGAAGGACATTTCCCCCCATGCCTGAAACTTTGGCACAAAACGTGCTGTTTAGCATGAAAAGGACATCTTTACTTTCTTTCTCCGCATCTAGAGAATAATTGGGGAATTCTCCCTTAACAAAATTTTTGTCCAGATAAGACAGAAAGACAAAAAATACCGACCACATTGCTGCAGGTGGCACTTTCAGCACCACGCGCATAGACAGTACTTCCCCTGAGCTCTCGCCAGCACAGGCTTTTAAAAGCCTCAAAGCTTGTGGAACGATTATTAACGCCACAACTGACAATAATGGGAGGGGTCTTATGCATCACATTAACCCCTTCAGTGGTCGTTCAATTGATTCAATAGAATCCGTTAAATATGAGGATAGTTGAATTCAAGAATGTGAGTGGGTTTTGCCTCATTATTTAAATACAAAGACCCATATATTGTTCATAGTCTCAGGCACACAACAAAATAATCACCCTTAGCTAGAATTTGAATTAATCAAAATGAGATAAAAAAGAAAGCACATTGAAAACAAAGCACACGTTCACGTGCGTCGTTGTCTTTTACATGCATTCTATGTATTTAGTCACTACATGCAAACAAAAATGTTTTGATAGGGTTAAAAACAAATAAACTACTTGGAGTTTAGGCTGGTGTATTGACCGTAAGTTACCTCCCTGTCCCGCTTTACTCCAAAAGTCGAGATTTACTCTGGTGACGCTGCAAGCAAGGAGGAGGTTCTTGTCCCACTTTCCATGGTAACAGTGATGGGGTGATTCTAGCTACCCAAGAGATTGGACATCTTTCACATTCCACAACAGGCATTGGTAATGACCTGAATTAGAATGTCCGAACAAAAGTATTTCTTTGTCCAGAACGGAAAGGTTTGCAAAACTCTCAGGCAATCTGCGCTCTCTCAGCAGCATGTCAGAGTAAGCTGGATTTTATTCATGTTCTTTTAGAGGTTGTAATTTACAATGGAGAGTTGAGTTTGAGTTCATATTAGAGAGTGCATTAATATAACGTTCCCAACCCAAGCCATGGTGCAGAATGGGATGATTTTGATACAGTAACTGGCACTTCGTGGTGACGTAAGCAGCAATTGATCAATTGAACTTTGTCATGGAACTCATTTGTCAGGAACGACCGGATACAGGCCATTTCATCTGTTAGCTATTTATTTTTAATTTGTAGCTATATATGCAACCCGGATTACAATTAGTTTATTAATTATATGGACTATTAACGTTTCACTCCCACTAGTGCAGAACAAATGCCGAGTGTTCTGTCACAAGGCAGGATTTACAACGAACTTCTAGCACAGGGATATTGCATTCTCCTAAATGCCCTGGAATCGGATTGGTAGAGGGCGGAGAGGAGTGATGCAAAATCATCCGAGGCAACATTCGACCAGAAATTGGGAAAACCCATAGGTTAATTGAATGCGTATGATTGGAAGGATTAGATGAGTGTGAAAAAAATTACGTGCAGCATATTTTGTAAATCACATAGCTTGTTTCCGTTGACTTAAATTTTTGACATTAATATAGGTTAACACTGTATTAGTGATAGTTAATCCCTTCAGCTTTGGGTCGCTTCCATTATATTACCAGGGTAACAGTTGTTAAAGCTCTTAGTACATAGAAAGAAATTACAAACGAAACTGTTTTAACCACCATGCCTCCTAACAAAAAAGCACCTGGCCGTATCTCTCCATTGAAATATGTATAAATTAGGTTAGATTAGAATAAACTTTATTGTCATTGAACAGTACAAGTTCAACGAAATGCTGTCAGCATCTAACCAGCGGTGCAAATTCAAGAGGGCAGTAAATGTCCAAGTATAATGTATGTTACCAGTGGGATGTATAGATGTGCAATGGATGCAAATGCAAGAACAAATGGCAATTCTAAATAATGCAATGAAGGTAAATGAAGGTGCATGTGCAACTGAAATGCAAGGATAGCAGCAATGAGGTTCACGAGGTAGATGTTTACATGTAGCAACTGAAAATGTCCTTATCAGACTGCAAAGCAGTGTCAGAGAAAAAAAAACTCGGCAACTTATTTTCAAAGATGCAAAAAAAGCCATCTCAGACTTGCCAAATGATTAAGAAGGGCTAAAGAACACAGACACTGGACAGGGGAAGATTGTGAAAAAGTGTAATGGACAAATACAGTGGGACAAAAAAGTATTCACTCAGCCACCAATTGTGCAAGTTCTCCCACTTAAAAAGATGAGAGAGGCCTGTAATTTTCATCATAGGTACACTTCAACTATGAGAGACAAAATGAGAAAAAAATCCAGAGAATCACATTGTAGGATTTTTTATGAATTTATTGGTAAATTCCTCTGTAAAATAAGTATTTGGTCACCTACAAACAAGAAAGATTTCTGGCTCTCACAGACCTGTAACTTCTTTTTTAAGAGGCTCCTCTGTCCTCCACTCGTTACCTGTATTAATGGCACCTGTTTGAACTTGTTATCAGTATAAAAGACACCTGTCCTCAACCTCAAACAGTCACACTCCAAACTCTACTATGGCCAAGACCAAAGAGCTGTCAAAGGACACCAGAAACAAAATTGTACACCTGCACCAGGCTGGGAAGACTGAATCTGCAATAGGTAAGCAGCTTGGTGTGAAGAAATCAACTGTGGGAGCAATTTTAAGAAAATGGAAGAAATACAAGACCACTGATAATCTCCCTCGATCCGGGGCTCCATGCAAGATCTCACCCCGTGGGGTCAAAATGATCACAAGAACGGTGATCAAAAATCCCAGAACCACACGGGGGGACCTAGTGAATGACCTGCAGAGAGCTGGGACCAAAGTAACAAAGGCTACCATCAGTAACACACTACGCCGCCAGGGATTCAAATCCTGCATTGCCAGACGTGTCCCCCTGCTTAAGCCAGTACATGTCCAGGCCCGTCTGAGGTTTGTTAGAGAGCATTTGGATGATCCAGAAGAGGATTGGGAGAATGTCATATGGTAAAAACTCAAACTCGTTGTGTTTGGAGAAGAAAGAATGCTGAGTTGCATCCAAAGAACACCATACCTACTGTGAAGCATGGGGGTGGAAACATCACGCTTTGGGGCTGTTTTTCTGCAAAGGGACCAGGACGACTGATCTGTGTAAAGGAAAGAATGAATGGGGCCATGTATTGTGAGACTTTGAGTGAAAACCTCCTTCTAACAGCAAGGGCATTGAAGATGAAACGTGGCTGGGTCTTTCAGCATGACAATGATCCCAAACACACCGCCCGGGCAACGAAGGAGTGGCTTCGTAAGAAGCATTTCAAGGTCCTGGAGTTGCCTAGCCAGTCACCAGATCTCAACCCCATAGAAAATCTTTGGAGGGAGTTGATAGTCTGTGTTGCCCAGCGACAGCCCCAAAACATCACTGCTCTGGAGGAGATCTGCATGGAGGAATGGCCCAAAACACCAGCAACAGTGTGGGAAAACCTTGTGAAGACTTACAGAAAACGTTTGACCTCTGTCATCAACAAAGGGTATATACCAAAGTATTGAGATTAACTTTTGTTATTGACCAAACACTTATTTTCCACCATAATTGACCAATAAAGTCATAAAAAATCCTACAATGTGATTTTCTGGATTTTTTTTTCTCATTATGTCTCTCATAGTTGAAGTGTGCCTATGATAAAAATTACAAGCCTCTCCTCTTTAAGTGGGAGAACTTGCACAATTGGTGGCTGACTAAATACTTTTTTGCCCCACTGCATATCTGTTTCAGATGTTTGGATAACAAAGAAAAATATTTGTGACACGCAAACCAAAAGAAAATATACTGGAAGGTGGCTTGATGCCATCTGTCAAGCATGGTGGAGACAATGTAATGGTCTGGGTGTGTTTTGGTGGTGATGAAGCAGGAAAAATTTACAGGGTAAAAGGGATCATGAAGAAAGAAGGCTATCACTCCATTTTGCAATGCCATACACTGTGGACAGTGCTTGATTAGAGCTAATTTCCTCCTACAACAAGAAAATGACCCAAAGCACCACACTATGCAAAAACTATTTAGGGAAGAAGCAGTCAGCTGATTTTATATTTATGATAGAATGGCCAGCACAGTCATTGGATCTCAACCTTATTGAGCTGTTCCGGGTACAGCTTGACCATATGGTATGTAAAAGGTGCCCATCAAGCCAATCCAATTTGTGGGAGGTGCTTCAGGAAGCAGTGAAATCTCTTCAGATTAACATAAACAAATTGACAACTAGAATGCCAATGGTCTGCAAGGCTGTAAATGCTGCAAATGGAGGATTCTTTGACAATGGCAAAGTTTGAAGGACACAAATATTATTTCAGTAAAAAATCATTATTTCTATCCTTGTCAATTACTTAATTTCCTATTCAATTTGCTATATTTCCTTTTCAAACTCAATTCATGCATAACCCCAGTTCCAAAAAAGTTGGGATGCAGTGTAAAATGTAAAGAAACATCGAAGGCTGTGATGTGCAAATCATTGAAACCCTATTTTCAATAGAAAATAATACAAAGACAAAATATCAAATGTTAAAACTGAACAATGTCATTGTTTCTTTAAAACTATTTGCCCACTTTGAATTTGATGTCAACAACACGTTTAAAAAAAGCTACAAAAAGGACAACAAAATACCGGAAATGTTGGGGACTGCTAGCAAAAAGCCTGGTGGAACATCTTACAACTAATTAGGTTAATTAGCATCAGGCCAATAACATTCTTGGGTGTGAGCATCCCAGAGCGCATGAGTCTTTCAGAAGTAAATATGGGGAAGTGGTCAACACTCTGTGAATGATTACCCAGGGAAATAATGCAACAATTCAATGTTTCTCAACATAAAATTGCAAAGAGTTTGGGGATTTCATCGTCTGTGGTACATAATATCATTAAAAGATTCAGAAAAATCTGGAGAAAGGGACAAGGCCCAAATTTTTTTGGGATGGATGTGATCTTTGGGCCCTCAGGCAGCACTGCATTATAAACAGACATGAATCTTTAGTGGAAATCTGATACATTTCTGAAACACATCTGATGAACACTATCTGTGAACACAGTACAAAACTCTACCATTCAAAGAAGAAACCATATATAAAGAAGATCCAGAAAAAATGCCGCCTTCTCTGGGACTGAGCTCATTTAATATGGACTGAGAGGCAGTAGAAAACATATGCTGCCATAAGTTGCGAGGTGGAGCCACCGTGAATCAGAAGCCAGGGCAACACTGAAAAATGTGTGCAGTCCGGCAGTGCACATTATTCTGCTGAAAGAGGTCACTACCATCCAGGGAATACCATCACCATGAGGGGGTGTACCTGGTATGCACCCATGTTTAGCTAGGTGATACCTGTCAAATTGACATCCACATGATTGCTGGACCCAGGGATTCCCAGCAGAACTTTGCTCAGAACATCACACTCCCTCCACTGTTGTCTGCACTCTCAGTGCATCCTGGTGCAATTATGTCCCCAGGTAAATGTCCCCAGTGTTCATCATGGGCACTCTGACCAGCTACGGAAAAAGTTCAGATGTCAGTTATTGCAGTCAGTGTGATGTGGACCCAGCAAATTGCCTGGTTGTCCTAACAAGTCAGTGTAGGTGTGTAGTAGAACAGTGAGTTTCCAAAACTTCACAAATTCAAGATTAACACCACAATAGTGTCTCCCACTGTGTTGGAACCAAGTGACCTGTCCAGTCAACTGTCCCATGTTACTCAGACCTGTAGTATGTGGAGTCCTTCAGGTGGATTCTCCTCTCATCTCGTCATTAATGATTCATCTAGAAATGGAGTGTGAAGCCAAGTGATCTGACCCTGGCATCGTTCTGCCATGTGAGTGGTCAGGAAGATTTGAAACAGATTCAACCAGTGTTGTTGTTGAAATCCTTCTCAAACATGTTGCTGGTACTCACACACTCAGTTGTCTGTGTCCAATCAGTGATGTGATGCATCATCAGAAAAGGGGTTGTGATGTCCCGATCTGTTGTAAGTATAACTTCAAAACAACGATTAGTGTGGTTCAACAGTCCATCGGACTTTCAATAGATCAATCCGGAAAACCTGTGGATTTCAAAAGTTCCATCATCAGAGTGAAGCGTTCACCCTATTCACACAAATTTCCAGAAAAGTCTCTGTCAAAGTTCCTTTTCCATCTAGAACTGGCTTGGTTGTGGTTTGACTCCTTGTGCTATATTTATGCTCGATAGCAGTGGAATAAGATTGTCAGACTTGACTTTGCTTAGGCAAATCAGAAATGGTTAGATCAACTCTATTCAACCATAAAACTGTTAGACATTACATCAAACAATACAATCTAAAACAGAACAATTAAAAACCTCCTGTAAATGTAAAATGTAAAACATAACAGATGCAGATGCTCCGTTATAACTATGCAAACAGGAAAACTCAGTTTTTTATTGAACTCCTTATAATTACCAATTTGATTTGCTTTTAGCCCTTAGCTCAACTCTTTCCAATCATAATCAATTATCATATCATACATCCCCCCTGCCTTCACTTCATTATGTCAATAGAAAGTTACACCATGAGTGAATGCAGAACAATGACAAATACGGTCACAGGAGGCGCCATCCTGAACCCGCACTGGCCATCTTTTCAGGACGGACATGAAAAACTAGAGTATCGGCAGTAGGGATGGATCTATAATCCATTCGATAAGGAGTTGCATCCTGTATATTCATCAAAACAAAAGTGAACATGTTAAAAAACACTAACATTCACCAACACCATCAAAGACATCAATGTGCAACACAGTTGCCTGTGCGAAAGAATTATAAACCATTTAACCTATTAACACATTTGTCTATCATGGCTAAACAGCTCTCAAATTTGACTTTACCACACTACCATCGCACAGGTCTGCAAAATTGGCTATCATGCATTTATAATATCCTGTAGTTACGTGGCACATGCCTGACTAAAAAATTATCCGCCCCCCAGGGGATAAGCTGCACAACTAAATTATAGGAGTGAAAAACTCCAGGTCCAGTGGTGTACCCACTGCAACCACTAGGGCAACTACATTAGCATAGCTACAGCACACAAATTTAGCATTTTCACAGGACAATGGCCAAACTTTTTCATGGCACTCAAACTTGTCTTGATGGACCTCCTCGATTTTAGGGAATTTACAAACATACATTAGTGGTGGTAATAATAACTTGCGTACTTGGTTGTCAAGGGAGAGAATGTTTATTGCAGCATATTGATAGTTTATTGCAGCATATTGATAGTCTAGTAAGACATTATGTTACAGGCTCAAACTCAAACTTTCTCTACTCTCTCAACTGTAATGTGGGGTACAAGCTTGTTTACCTAGCAAAGCCAAGACACTACATCCCAACCCAAATGGTTTATGTAAACATTCCTGTGATTACCAGACCACAACCTACAAGGAGAACCTAAATGAAGGGTTTCCCTGTTTATCTCAATATCTAGGCACATTCACGTCTAATGAAACGTACGTTCATATTGTAGTTGTTAATGCTCAGATCCCACAGTGGGGAGAACAAGTATTTGATACACTGCTGATTTTGCATTTTTTTCTACTTACAAAGCATGTAGAGGTCTGTAATTCTCATCATAGGTACACTTCAACTGTTAGAGACGGAATCTAAAACAAAAATCCAGACAATCACATTGTATGATCTTTAAATAATTAATTAGCATTTTATTGCAAGACAGAAGTATTTGATACATCAGAAAAGCAGAACTTAATATTTGGTACAGAAACCTTTGTTTGCAATTACAGAGATCATACGTGTCCTGTAGTTCTTGACCAGGTTTGCACACACTGCAGCAGGGATTTTGGCCCACTCCTCCATACAGACCTTCTTCAGATCCTTCAGGATTCAGGGCTGTCGCTGGGCAATACAGACTTTCAGCTCCCTCCAAATATTTTCTACTGGGTTCAGGTCTGGAGACTCCAGGACCTTGAGATGCTGCTTACGGAGCCACTCCTTAGTTGCCCTGGCTGTGTGTTTCGGGTCATTGTCATGCTGGAAGACCCAGCCATGACCCATCTTCAATGCTCTTACTAAGGGAAGGAGGTTGTTGGCCAAGATCTCGTGATAAATGGTCCCATCCATCCTCCCCTCAATATGGTGCAGTCGTCCTGTCCCCTTTGCATAAAAGCATCCCCAAAGAATGATGTTTCCACCTCCATGCTTCACGGTTGGGATGGTGTTCTTGGGGTTGTACTCATCCTTCTTCTTCCCATATATGATGAGTACTTGTTGGCTGGTTTTCCTTCACACTGTGGCCCAACTCATCCCAAACCATCGCAACTAGGTTGAGATCAGGGGATTGTGGAGGCCAGGTCCTTTGATGCTGCAATCCATCACTCTCCATCTCAACTAGCAGTCTCCTCTGCACAAATTATGTTGAGTATGTGTCTATTACTTGAACACAGTGAAGCATTAATTTGGGCTGCAAACTGAAACACAAATGATTGGCTCAAATGCATTAAGTACAGAAATTCCATAAATGTTGTTTTAATTGAAATGCATTTCGAGTGATAATCTCATAAAGCTAGTTGAGAGAATGCAAACTGTGTGTAAAGTTGTTGAGGCCAAGGGTGGTTACTTAGAATCTACAAAATGAAATGTATTTTGATTTATTTAATACCTTTTGAGTTACAGCACATTTCAAATGTGTTTTTTCATGGTGTTGCATCTTCTTTATTATTCCCAATATAGGTAAAAAATAAAAAAATAAAAATGAGTTGGTTTCCAAACCAATTACTGGTTTTGTATGTATACCTTGCAAGAGGTATATAAACAATATATTGTATAAAGTTCTGCAACCAAGTGCGTATACTGTAAAGCAGTGTTTCCCAACCCTCCTCCTTGAGGCACACCGCTCTGCATGTTTGAGATCTCCCCCTGCTCTATCACACCTGATTCAAATGATTAGCTCATTATCAAGTCCTTGATGAGGTACTTCAGGTGTGTTTGGGCTGGGAGAGATCTTAAACATGCAGGGCAGTGTGCCTCCAGGAGCAGGGTTGGGAAACACTGCTGTAAAGTTTCTGTAAGGAAACCTATAGCCCTAATTTTGTTCAGTTTGATTAATTCTGGTTTTGTTTTTATCTAATCCAGGCCCTGTTAGATTGTGTAAAAGACCTTCGAGGTCCATTCCAGAATGAGGCTATTGACCTGGTCGCGGGTATAGATGCAATGGGATTCGTTCTTAGTAAAGTTTTAAAGAAAAACTAATAAAATCTCAAACGATCTGATAATCTTGATAAACCTCGAAACAGGCACGCTGAATAAAATAAGCAAGGGCTTTACAATTAGATGACTGATTAAATATGCTATGCCAGAATTGGTTTAAATAAATAATAATACATAACTAAGTCAGACGGGTAGGAACCCAAGAAAATATATAAAACTGTTGATATCATACCATCGGAAAATAGGAAAATCAATTATGTGTGAAAAGAATCTATAATGGGAATACTGCTGTCACTTCAACCAGGAACATACATCTCGGGGAAAACATTGATAATTGAATGACATTGATCCCAGAATGTCCTCATCCCATGTGGGATGTTTGTAAGGAATGTTTTTCATTTTGGTGGCTTTTAGGAACGGCTATTGCCACCACCCTTGGTAAGGGCTTTTTGGCTATTCACAAAGCAGGACACCTGTGCATACAAACCGAGAGCCAACCGTACACAGACTACTCAGGGAATGAGAAGACGATAGAGATCCGTCTGGATGTGCTAAGGCCAGGTTAGTAATACAACAAACAATTGAGGTTGACCATCAGTTTTGTACATTTGATGAACATCTAGCACGGTTGTTGTCCTTGGTCAATCAGATACCATTCATAGCATCTGGCCAATGATTAGACACAATTCAGCTGAGAGTCCTGTCCATAGAGATGGATAGAGGACACATCCATTCCTAGGTCACATTATTGAATATTGTAGAGCATGGACATTGCTGTTGGCAGCTTTCATTTTAATGTAGTCAACTTGGTGGGATTAACTACTTAGTGAGATGATATTTTCTGTTTACCTGGTTTGGCGTTACAGTGCCATCTAGTGTTGATACAGACACATCCGCTTAGGTTGACCAAAGAAGTTTCCCTGCAATGTACAATGCAAATACAATTGCAAAGATATTGGCAAACTCCTTTGAAATGGTTAAAATGTGGAACTTCCATCTTTTCAATTTCTTTAATTGAAGATTGTATAGGTAAAAATAATATGTTTCATTGAAAAACTGTATTTACAGAAATGTCTCCACTTAAGGAGGTTCTGTTTTGTACTTGAAAGCAAGACTGTTGGTGTACTTGGGTTTTGTGTTGAAGGGCTCCGGGTGCTGATAGTTGACCAGTGGATAGAGACCGGAGGAACAATAATGGCTGCTATCAAACTGATGGAGAGGCAAGGAGCAGTTGTTGTAGGTCAGTGTGATATGAGTATCTAGTGCCAGACGAATCCTTCATTTTTTATATGCTGAAGGCCTAATTTAATTTATCAGATTACTAGCATTCTCCAGATACAGCTCCGGAAAAAATGAAGGAACAACTGCACCTTTTTCTTTCCTTTCCAAAAATGTTGAAAAGAACGGTTTTGAGTGAGGAACAGAAGCGTTAAATTTGCTCTTAATTTGAAGCCTTCTGTTCCTCACTCAAAACCTTCCTTCACGACATTTTTGGAAAGGAAAGAAAAAGGTGCAGTGGTCTCTTACTTTTTTCCGGAGCTGAATTTTCTTGATTGACAAACGTAACTGTAATGACCAACTCTTGCAGGTGTTGCCACTGTGGTCATTGAGAACAGTGAGGGAGGAAAATGGATCAAATAGAAATATAAATACTCTCATTGCATCCCGGAATAACTACAAAGTCAAATTGACGAGCATTTTCTTGACTCCTTTAAGAGCTTCAACAATTAAGCCCTAAACTTGTTCTATTGGTAAACTGTCTAAGAAATCACAATTTCAGTGTATTCACTGAATTTGGCCTAATCATGTATGTACACACACATTACAATCATTTAAGGGAACACGGATATTTGCAGTTACTTTTCTGTACTACATACCAAACAAACAAGGCATGTAACTGTTAAGGATAACATTTTTGACAATGTTAACAGTATATGCATAATTTGTCAGCTTTAAGCACTGGAAATATATTACATAGAATGTAATAATATTAATGACTCATCTTCTACAACTATTTAATGAGGGCTATTTTCCTATTGATCTTATAGATCTTAATATGATCCTTTGAGTGCATTAAATCTTTTTGTAATGTAAAAGTTTGATATGTTTTAGATGTGAGATAATGTGCGAAATCTGCAAATAAACATTTGACAATTGACATATTTTTTGTTAACAGGATTTTATTTTTATGAACTTTTGACTTTGACACAGTTAATATGTCACCCAAAAAATGTATAATCCTTAACTCCTTAAGTCTAAACTGTGGGATTGGGTTTTTCATGCATTGTTGCCTCCTCAAATTCTCCAGTTGAAATCAAAGAAAACCATATTGACCCTGTCAACCTGTTAATATATTGTAAGGTTTATTCTGTTCAAAAGCTGCATTTTTGTTTTCTGAACATGTCTGCCCTCACGGATTAACAAATAGACCTTCGACTTGTTACTCCAAAGTACATTGCTCCACTTGTCGTTTTATTCACCTTGGGGTTGTTGGGTTGAAGATCTACTTATCTATAGCAACCTCCGTCAGCTCTATGGCTGAGTTTAGAGGGACGGCCCTGACCGATTTGATAGATAATCTGTCAGGTGAACGATTAACTTCAAATTGCTTTAAAATGATACTATGAGCCTTCCCAGAGTAGTGTGCATCAACAATATTTATTCTGGGAGCCTAACCACTCTTTTAGGTTTTGATTAAATAAGTTTATTACAGTTTGTACTAGTGATCGGTAATATGGAAATGCTTTTATTCTTCTTGTGTGTATATTGCACTATCGGTGCGATTATGATTTTGCTTGACTCACATTGTTCATAGTTTCAAAAAACCTGCCGATTGCTCCAATGGCAAATCTAATTGATACAATTCCCTTCTAACACCTAGCCAATGCCAAACATTTATCAAATCATTTACAATTACATTTGTTAAATCTTGTAAATAGCAGTGGGTCAAAAAACGTGTGATTCAGGTAATGGAATTCAAGCATGTCCTATGGCTCACAAAACCATATGTTTCTTCAACGCTTTTAACAACATCAAAGCAAACGATGTTTGTTAGCAAAAAAACAATGTTCATTTTTGCAGGTCACGTAAAGTTTGCATACCCTTGGAGAATTGGTAATACATATACCATTTGTCAAGAAAATATGACTGAGCAGGCAAAACCTGTCTTTAATTCCTAATGGGATTCTAATTCGACTGTTGCTCATAACTGAATGGCAAAATTATAAAACACAGTGGCAACAAACAAAAAAATGTATGAACCCCTGTTCAAAAGTCTACATACCCTTAGTTCTTAATACTGTGTATTGCCCCCAGCATCAATGCCAGCATGCAGTCTTTTGTAATAGTTATCTATGAGGCATTTAATTCTTGCAGGTGGTATAGCGGCCCATTTGTCATGGCACGAATTGGCCGCTATCTCAAATAACTGTTCTATAACTACAATCAAATAACTGTTTAATGACTCCATTCTCTCTAATTTCCATTCGCATGCGTGTCTCTAACTCCTACTGACAAGCCTTGAATTGACAGGATATCATTAACCTTTTATGCACCCAGTTTCAAAACAGACATTCCGAAAATCACCCGGGTCACAACTCGAAGGAGATGTGACGTCCGAAGCTTCAAACGTCATTGGTCACTTAGTGTTGTACTTTGAAACGAGATTCTGGTACACTGCATTGAAACAGTCGAGCTCAGAATACTGAACGGTGCTTCAGAGCTCTGTGTCTGGTTCCTGCCTTCCGCACCGTGACAGAATAATCCACCTCCCAGTGACACAGCAAAGATGGATGGTGGGGGAACTCCTCAGTTGGCCTCATAGCAACACCGAAGAGGAGAGCCCCTACCGTCCCCCGCTTGTGGACCAGCCAGCCCAGTGCCCAGCCCAGCAGCAATGACACCAGCAACCCACCGTGAGTCAGACCCAAACATTTTTTGGGGTCCATTGCAGGACCCGATGCGCGACTGCCACTACTGCAGGGGTTGGGCAACGAGCCCCTGCCGCCGTTCATCTGGAGCCCAGAGGGCAGGAGAATCCAGAGGCGGCAGAGAAAGGAGCAGGGTGGCGAGATCCTTTGGCCTTCGATGCAGGGAGGATGAGTGACCTCCAGAAGGGTTGAAGTAAGGTGCAGGCAAGATGGCGGAGGGCGTAGCTGGACATGCGTCTCCCTCACCGCAAGCCTCCAGTGCCAGGTCCCTGAAGGGGTGCACATTATTGCCTGTTATTGGGGATCCTATTTAAATTTCAGCCTTTTGCCACACTCTGTGTGTATTATTGCCAGTGCTATGTGCCTCAGTTAATGTTTGCAGCTTTGATTTGTTTTCTGTTGAGCAGAATTAAAGGAATGTATCTGAACTACAACACTGTGTCCTGCCTCCTGCCTCTGACACCAGCCAGCCACATACTCTAAAGTTTCTGTAAAGAAACCTATAGCAGTAATGTTGTTCTGTTTGGTTCATTCTGGTTTTGGCTTTATCTAATCCAGGCCCTGTTTGATTGTGTGAGAGACCTTCTCTGTCCATTCCAGAATGTGACCTGGTTGCAGGTTAAGATGCAATCAGATTCATCCTTGGTAAATGAGTCATTGTTTTTAAGGAAAACAAATTAAATCTAAATCAATCTGATTCTTGGGTTGGTGTTATTCTCAGATGAGGAATGACACAACATTTTTGTTTTCTTCCTGGTGATCTGCAACAAGGATAACACCCAAACAGAAGCCTAGCCCAGCGTTCTGAACTATTTCCTTGCGCTGCCATAAACATTTAGAACTTCCTTTTCAACTTTCAACAGGCACACCTGTTTAAATTATCAAGAGCTTGATGATAAGTTGACTAATCAAATGTGCTATGACAGGTTAGGCAGAAAAAGACAATACATGCAAAAGTCATAGAAAAGGCATTACTTGTTAGCTTGAAACACAGACAAGTGTAAAACATGAATTGAATGGAATTAAATAAAAAATTATTACTAATCTTTCAGATCTATTTGATGAGGGCTTTGTCCAGTTATAAGTTGATCTAATTTGATAGATTTAGCACATTAAATATATTTGTAATGTAAACTTGCTAATTTGTTTTGGAAGTTAGATAATGTATGAAATCTACAAACAAACAATTGCCAAACAACGCAGGTCTTTTGTGTATGAACTTTAAACTTTGATGCTAACTGGAGAAATAATAAGTCACTCAAAGAATGAATAACCCTCAGTTATACTGTACTTCTTGAACATAACATTAAATGAACAATCGTAACTGATGTTTTTTCTCTTGTACTATTGCCTTCTGAATCTGATATATAACAGTGGCCAGTGGCAATGCCAGTGAACAAGCTCCTCTGCATCTTTGTGTGGACTGATATTACAGAATTAGCACATTGTCTATTCCAATGGAAAGGAAGAAAGGATGGTACCTTTCCCTAATGGTACCTAACACCAAGGGACCAACGTATTCTTGGTTGGATCCATCCAGACTCTACTGTAATTCCCAGGTACTAGTGATACACCTTAAGTTTCCTGTAAAACAAAATCAAAAATAGAGTAAATGGCTTGTATTTCTCATTTCTTTAAGAAGAAATTATATTTTCCTAATGTAATACCAGTTCATTTTTGACACACCTACTCATTCAAGGGTAGTTCTTAATTTTTACTATTTTCCACATTGTTGAATAATAGTGAAGACATCAGAACTATGAAGTAATACCATGTAGTAACCAAAGAATGTGTTAAAACAAATACAAAAACATTTATATTTCAGATACTTCAAAGTAGTCACCCATCACTGTGATGACAAATTTGCACACTCTTGGCATTCTCTCAACCAGCTTCATTAGGTAGTCAACTAGAATGCTTTTTCCCATATATGCTGAGCCCTTGTTGGCTGCATTTCAATCTGTTTGATGTACTCTGGTTTTAGTTTTATCTAATCCAGGCCCTGTTAGATTGTGTGAAAGACCTTCTCTGTCCATTCCAGAATGTGGCCACGGACCTGGTCGTTGCCATTCATACAATGGGATCCGTCCTTGTTAAATGAGTCAATAGTGTTCGAAAGGAAAATTTATAAAATCTCAATCAATCTCAGAATCTTGTGTTGGTGTGATGCCCAGATATAACCCCTCTGGGCATGACACAAAATATAGATATAACATATTTAGGTCCTGTCTAGAGATTTGCAACAATGATCACAGTCAAAGAGAAGCCTAAAGCAGCGTTCCCAACTCTTTTCGTGGGCTGCCCAAGACGTTTCAAATTTCCTTTTCAACTTTCAAGAGCCACGCCTGATTTAATTAGCAAGAGCTTGATAATTAGTTGACTAATTAAATACGCTATGCCATTTTAGGGGGAAAAAAACAACATATGCAAATAGTCATAGTAAATGCATTACCTGTCAGCTTGAAGCACTGGCTAGAACAAAACATTTATTAAATGGAATTTGATAATATTAATGACTCGTCTTAGACAGCTATTTAATAAGGACTTTTTCAGTAGTAAAATAAATCTTATTTGATACATTGAGCACATAAAATATATTTGTAATGTAAATGTTTCATACTTGTTTGAGAAGTGAGATAATATTTGAAATGTACAAATAAACAATTGACAAATGACGTAAGTCTTTCGAGTTAAAGGGATTTTGTTTTTATGAACTTTTGACTTTGACACTAACTGGAGAATTAATAAGTCACTCAAATAATTAATAATTCTCAGTTATTCTCTACTTCTAAAAAAACTGTCTCAACTGTGTGATATTATGTATTTTTTTATCTTGTACTATTGCCTTCTGAACCTGATATATAGCAGTGGCCTGTGGCAATGCCAATGGACAAGCTCCTCTGCGTCTTTGACTGTGTGGACTGATATTACAGAATGAACACATTGTCTATTCCAATGGAAAGGGAGAAAGGATGGTACCTTTCCCTAATGGCACCTAACACCAAGGGACCAATGTATTCTTGGTTGGATCCATCCAGACTCTACTGTAATTCCCAGGTACTAGTGATACACCTTAAGTTTCCTGTTACAATTGTTCAAAGTTTAAAGTAAATGGCTTGTATGAATTGTATTTATCATTTCTGTATGAAGAATTTATATTTTCCCAATGCAAGTACAGCACCAGTCTAATGTTTGGACACTCCTACTAATACAAAGGTATTTCTTTACTTTTTACTATTTTCCACATTGTTGAAAAATAGTGAAGACATCAAAAGAATGAAGGAGCAAATGGAACCATGTAGTAACCAAAAACGTTTTAAATAATTTAAAAACATATATATTTTAGATTCTTCAATTTAGCCACCAGAGTCAATCTGATGACAGATTTACTCAGATGCTGCACTCCATTACACCTCTTGGTCTAATAGCCCTTAGACAGCCTAGAGGGGTGTTATGTGTTATTTTCCTGTTAAAAAACAAATAATAGTCCTACTGAGCACAAACTAGATAGGATGGTGTGTTGTTGCAGAATGCTGTGGTAGACATGCTTCTGTGCCTTGATTGCTAAATAAATCACAGTATCACAAGGAAAGCACTCCCAGACCATCATAGTACCTCCTCCCTGCTTCACGGTGGGAACAATACATGCAGAGATCATCTGTTCACCCACTCCGCGTCTCAAAAGTATTCCTCATGAAACTGGTTGAGTGTCCAAAGCTTTCAAAGCAAACTGTTGTTACTTAGAATCTATAACATGAAATGTATTGTGATCTATTTAACCATTTTTGGGTTACTTCATAATTCTTATGTGTTATTTCATAGTATTACATTTTCACTACAACTCCCAAATGTGGAAAATAGTTCAAATAAAGAAATAAAGTAGGTGTCCACACATTTGACTGGTTTTGTATGTATATCTAGCAAGAGGGATGTAGACAATGTATTGTGTAATAACTTTTTTACCAAATGCATATACTGTAATATTCCTGTAAAGAAACTTATAGCAAAAATGTTGTTCAGTGTGATTAATTCTGGTTTTGTTTTGATCTAATCCAGGCCCTCTTGGATTGTGTAAAAGACCTTCTCTGTCCATTCCAGAATGAGGATATTGACCTGGTCGCGGGTATTGATGCAATGGGATATATCCTTGGTAAAGGAGTCAATATTGTTTTTAACTTACAAGGAAAACAAATAAAATCTTAATCAATTAGATAATCTTGTGTTGCCTCCAGACAGGACCTGAATGTGTGCAATACCTACATTTAGTGTAATTCCCAGATGGGTTTTGTCTGTGAATGACACAAAGTTTGGGGATATAACATATTCAGGTCCTGCCTGGAGATCAGCAACAAGGATTACACTGGAAGAGATGCCCAGAGCAGCGTTCCCAACTCTTTCCTCAGGCTACCCAAGTTGTTTTGGTTAACTTCCTTTTCCTTTTATATTTAATTAGCTAGGTTTTGATTAGTTGACTGACTAAACATGTTAGACTGATTTTGGCTTTAAAAAACAACATGCAAAATGTCATTGCAGAGGGAACTCAGGGAAAGGATTGAAAACTGTAGATATCATACCATGCAACACACAACATAAGAAAATCAATTATGTGTGAAAGAAATCTACAATGGGAATACTGCTGTCACTTCAACCCGGAACATACATCTCTGGGAAAACATTGATAATTGAAATGAAGAATCCCTGAATGTCCTCATCCCATGTGTGATGTTTGTAAGGAATGTTTTTCATTTTGGTGGCTTTTAGGAACGGCTATTGCCACCACCCTTGGTAAGGGCTTTTTGGCTATTCGCAAAGCAGGACACCTGTGCATACAAACCGAGAGCCAACCGTACACAGACTACTCAGGGAATGAGAAGACGATAGAGATCCGTCTGGATGTGCTAAGGCCAGGTTAGTAACACAACAATTGAGGTTGACCATCACAGCTTTGTACATTTGACAAACATCTAGCACAGTTGTTGTCCTTGGTCAATCAGATACCATTCATAGCATCTGGCCAATGAACAGACACTATAGTCATCTATAAAATTAGGAGTCCTGTCCATAGAGATGGTTAGAGGACACATCCCTTTAAAATTACCATTATTTAATCATTTAAAACATGGTCATTGCTGTTAGCAGATGCCATTTAAATGTTGTCAACAGGGTAGGATTAATTACTTATTTGGCTGTTCCTTTCTGATGACCTGGTTTAGCATTTATTTGTTTAAATTAATGAAACCATGGCATCTACATATCATAACCACTGATTTCCTGAGACACAATGCCATCTAGTGTTGATACAGACATATCAGCTTAGTTTGACCAAACAAGATGTTGACATACTTTTTTCAAATGGTTCCAATATGGGATTTCCATCTTTCCAACAGTTTATATAGGTAAAAAAACATATTCCACTGAAAAACTGTATTTACAGAAATATCTTCACTTAAGGAGGTTCTGTTTTGTACTTGAAAGCAGTACTGTTGGTGTGCTTGGGTTTTGTGTTGAAGGGCTCCGGGTGCTGATGGTTGACCAGTGGATAGAGACCGGAGGAACAATAAAGGCTGCTATCAAACTAATGGAGAAGCAAGGAGCAGTTGTTGTAGGTCAGTGTGATATTAGCATCAAGATATTAGCATAACTTTTATATGCTAAAGGCCTGATATAATTGATCTGATTACTAGTGTTCTCCAGATATTTTCTTGATTGACAAACTTAACTGTAATACAACTTACCTTTGCAGGTGTTGCAACTGTGGCCATTGAGAACAGTGAGGGAGGAAAATGGATCAAAGAGAAATACAAATACTCTCATTGCATCCCGGAAAAACTGCAAAGTCAAATTGACAAGCATTATCTTGACTCCTTTAAGAGCTTCAACAATTAAGCCCTCAACTTGTTCTATTGGTAAACTGTCTAGGAAATCACAATTTCAGAGTATTCACTGAGTTTGGCCTAATCATGTATGTATACATACAAACATGAGGTGTCTTCAAAATTATGTAACCCATAGCAAAGTAAATTTGTTTTCTGGTCCTAAACAGCTATTTTTAGGTTAGGCAAATAATAATTTTTTGTCCTTATGATCCCAAATAAATATAGGCAAAACAAGAATGCAACTGACAGGATGAGATCAATGTTGATAGCTTAAAGGTGAAATCAGCAACAGGAGAAATAACGTAACTGTCCACTACTGTAGCCTTAGTGTGTTGCTATGGAGTAAGTGCCGTACATCATGTTTTTGTAGTACAATCATTTGAGGGAGCACAGTTGGTTATTTGCAGTAAGTTTTCTGTATTACATACCAAACAAATCATTTAAACAATAAGGTTTCCAGTTGACTGTGTTAACATTATGCATTATTTGTCATCTTGGAGCACTGGTTGAAAAATGTATCAAGCCAAATGTAATACTCTTAATGACTCACAATATTTAATAAGGGATTTTTCCAGTTAAAAGTTGATATTTTGATTCATTGAGCACATTAAATATATTTGTAATATATCCTTATATTTCCTTTAGAAGTGAGAATGCGTGAAACCAACAAATAAACATTTGACTAAGGATGTAAGTATTTTGTGGTAAAGGGATTTTATTTTAAGTAACTTTTGACTTTGACACCAACAGGGGAATTTATGTCACTCATGAAATTACTAATCCTCAGTTATACTGTACTTCTAGAACAGAACAATGAAAGAATGACCTTAACTGTGTAATTGGTTTTATATAGCATTATTGCCATATATCTTCAAAATTCTATAGTACAATTCAAAGAAAACCATATTGCCCATCACCTTGTTAATCTTTAGTGAAGGTTCTTCTGTTTAAAAGCTGCTTAGTTGTTTTCTTAAAATTTCTGCCATCACGGATAAACTAATCAGGCTTTGATTCATTTGTCCAGACCACATTGCTCCAGTAGTCGTTTCATTCATCCTGGCGTTGTTGGGCATCTATATGGTTAAGTAGAAGAGGCTTTTTCCTTCCTGACCTCCGAAGTAGGCCAACGTGTGTCGTCTATTTGACTATTGACCTGACCCAAAAGCATCTACATCAATTGTTAAAGATGTATCTGAAGATCCCCTTACCTAAACGCCCTTAAATGTCAGAAGAACGATTCACTTTAAAAAACTCTTTCCATAGTTATGGGCATCAACAGTATTTTGAAATTTGATAGAATATATTTATCACAGTTTGTACTAGTGATCGGAATACAGAAATGCACTTGTAAATGCATTTCAATGATGTCGCCGGCCTCACATTGTTTATAGTTTTAAAAAAAACACCCAGACAGCTCAAATGGCAAATCTAATTGGTACGTTTCATCTTCTAGCCTATTCCTGACATTTACCAAATCAGCATATACAATTACTTTTGTTATATCTTGTAATCATTTGATAGAAAAACATCCCTGGATTGAGCACCCAGCATTTGTCATGGTAACTTCAATTTGGGATGATAATGCAGAATCGTATTATATTCCTACATAGTCTTATAATCCTATCGGTCAAATTCCTCATCGTAACGATACTTGTCTTTCTGAGTAGACTACACAGCACACCCCTAAACTCTTTCCGTCTTCGCATAACAATTAATATCCATATAATCCACAAAAGATATCCCTATTCCTGTATATGAATCCCATGCTGTTTAAAAAAGTATGTTCACAGGTCTTCAAATAACTAGCATAAGATAACATTCTAGGATGTCCATGTATGCATTAGTTGCAAATAATGCCCAAAAAAGTATACAAGCACCAAAAGAATGACAAAATGATATTGTCTTAACTAGCTATATAGGCTTTTTAAATTGCTCTGATTGTCCACACTCTAAACATTTAGACAACAGTGCAATTATAATTTATTTGATGAATTAAGAATGCTTAAAATTTAACATGGAATGGAATGACATAAAGGAAAGTATATGTAAAACTCTGGATAACCTAGAATGAGGCAAACACCACAGGAATCCACATCCAACCGAGTGTTGTTTCCACACCAGCAAAAAGTCTGTTATAGCAAAACTGTCCTGCCTGCCAGATTTCACTGGAAAAACCCACGTCTCTGGAAGTGGTCATGGGTCCATGGTTTCTTTTGAGATTTTTGGGGGGGAGGGGTAACTTTTCTAGTTAGTGGTCATCTTCATTAACAACAGTTTGACTGTTTCTTCTTTGATGTTGCGTACACGTTTTTTGAATTACTGTTAATTTCTGAAAGAAAAAATAGAAACAGGAAAGCACATTCTGGGTTAATACATTATGCAAGTAAAGTGATGCTTTAATAGTATATAATGTTTCCATACTTTCCAAGTCTATTTGACACTCACTGACAATGTCCCCAATGTGCCTGGACCCACTCTTCTCTAGCTCTGCAAAAACATTGGCCTCAAATGCCAATGATGCAACACGGAAGAAGAAATCCCTCACATTTTCCCCTGGAACAGGAATAAAAAGAAAATGGCTGCAATATATTGTACTGCTTTCCTGGCCGAAAATGTTATTCAAAATTACTAGGATACCTACCTGTCAATGATGACACAGCCCAATACTCTGCTTGAATCTCCTCAGCCAGTTGGATTGCATCCTGTTCAATCTGGGAATACTGAGCAGGAGACTGCAGAAATAAGAGAAGGAAATACAAACAAAATAGATATGTAAAGCATACA
Organism: Esox niger; assembly: GCA_016801105.1. Lineage (NCBI taxonomy): Eukaryota > Metazoa > Chordata > Actinopteri > Esociformes > Esocidae > Esox > Esox niger. The sequence goes on from JACXGJ010000387.1 coordinate 80,171, forward strand.
ACTGTAATACACAATATGCCAGGCATTTTAAGCAGGTTTATGCAAAGTCAGATTTTTACAGTCTAGTATATAGTCTGAAATAAAAATTGTGGACATCGACATTTCATTCCTGACATTAAAATACTTTTTTAAATGTAGCAAATAATACTGCTAAATAGTATAATATACACTCTAAAGGCATATCAAAGTTCTAGAGTGGGATATCTCTACTGGTTTTAAAATTCAGACAACTTTTTACCTAAAGTGGCAATGTGACCAATCAGAGCATAAATGGCCAGAACAAATGATAGTGAAATGACAAAACTGCTGATATTTAAACAAGAGCTGAAGCTGAATGACACCAATTAGGGCTTTGTAACTCTTGCAGATTATAGGGGCCATATATAAGCTTTTTACTGTACTACTAGCATAAATAACCATAAGACATCTGCAGTTAATGTTTCAAAAATGCTTCCCAATGTAACCTTTTTTGCCGGACAGTCTATCAGTTCGCGCTGATGTACTGTCTAATTATACTTGTTTTAGACACTCACAGAATCTTCTCCACACACCCTAACACTCCCTGGACTACAAATGCTATTCTGATCCTGGCAGGAGACAAGTCATGCTACTGTTTAAGTTCAAACTTGGAAACGCTTAAGCCAGGATTCTACAATGCCCTTTTAAATAGCATTGAGTCTTAAGAGAAGCAGCAACCAAAGGTAGTGCCAGAATATCATACATTATGCCAACTTCAATACAGTAACTTATTAGGTGAAAAATATGTATGTAAACCATCCAACAACACTTTCTCTAAAAACACGCTTGGAATGAAACCGCATGGAACTCCAACAAATCGTGTGCTTTCTATTTCGGTTTTAGTATGGGAGGAGAAAATTCCTTCCTGCAGTCTAGTGTTATAAAAGACACTGATACATTGTGTTGTGGGCCTCTCTCAATCATATTTGATCATCTCTAAAAGTAAAACATACCACTGGAACCGTGGTTAAGGGCTGGAGCAGTAGTTCATTATTGTTGAAGTTGCATCCTCACAACTGCAAGCAGTCTTTAGAAGAGAGACAGATCAGCTAGCTCTGACAATTGAATTTAAAAGCAGTAAACATTTACACTCAGGTCTTTCTTTGTGCCAACTAGGAAAAGCTGGACTCCAGCTGGATCATTTTCTTTCAGAGCATCTTCAAGCCACTGCCTGTGGATAAACATACAAACATTTGACATGGCATATACTGAGCACAAGAACTGTGGAAATACATATTCCTCCTGGCAACTGATTCAAATGTATTTTACCTTGCATGGCCCAAGGACGCCACATCATTCACATCAAACACAATGACAATAGCTGGAAAGCAGAAATAATTGTTTTACTTTCAAACCTAAACTCATATGATTTGGCCCTAATTAGGCTGTAATCTTTGAGAAGGAAACATCACATTCTTTCAAGAGAAGGTCCCCTTACTCTGAGCCCCTCTGTAGTACGTGGAGGCAATACACTTAAACCTCTCCTGCCCTGCAGTGTCCCACCTGTAATGGAGAATATTTATGGTGAGTGAAGAGACATTTTGGGTTAGGGAACTAATACTGCAGAGCACACCAGTGAGGAGACACTCACAACTGTAAGCTGAAAGGCACCCCCAGCACTTCAAACCGCTCCATCTCAAAGTCAACACCAATGGTCGCCTTGTAGTTCTTGTCAAATGTATCCTTGCAAAACCTAATGAGAAAAATTGTGATTTTTTTAATAGTTGGCTGATAACCTGTACTTAGATACAATCTAAAACTTAAACCTACACTATTCAATTTGGGTGTTTGCAGGGCAAAACGTATCCCTGGTTTGTCCCTGGATCTATCTCAACAATGAAACAGAAACACGTGGAACACATTTTGGACAGAAAACCTAAGTCGTATTGTAATGAACGCCATAGAACTCAAATTACACAAAACGTCCAGTTGACATATACTGCAATACAGTATCGATCAAAATATAAAGCCCTTTTTTACATCAGCAGTTGTCCCAAAGTGCTATTACAAAACACCCGGCCTTAAACCCGAAGGAGCAAACAACAGTAGTGTTCAACTTCAGTGGCTAGGAACAATTTAGGAAGTAACCTAGAGAGGCTCATGGGGGTGACCAGTCCTCTTATGGCTGTGCCAGGTGAACATATTAAGAGTCCAAATTGTAATAATTAATCGATGCAGTCTATTTAAACCCAGTCTAGAGGCATGACCAGATGGACAAGGACAGGGACAGATGGGGGGGTCATCTTGATCTGCAACACAACCAGGACAGTTTTACTGCAGTTTCCAAGCTTTGCTTACCTGTTGATCAAACACGTTTTCCCCACAGCCAGGTCACCAACCACTATTACCTTGGCGATTTTAAACCTACTGGAGGAAATGGTGAGACAGACAGAGGAAATAGCCCCAGTGAAAACACCCTCAACTCTGTATCACAAAGTCTTAGTAGCAGAACCTTACAAATTTTAAATCTGTGTGGCTTCTCTACCCACCCTACAGTGCCAGTGCGCTGCTCCTGGCAGGCCGTCTTCACTTTGGAGTGGAACTCATCTTTTGTGTGCACAGCAGCCTTCTCACTGTAACACTAGATTAGAATATAATGAACAGAGCAACTGTGAACTAATAGGTACTTTCAGGATGGACATAAAACTAGATCAGATGTATATGGGTGCATGTTTCATGCACAGCTCTTCTAAGACTAATATTTAATTAAAATTTCCAGACAAAATCAGACAAATCTGAACTTTTTGGTGTGGTAAAATGGGTAGACATTTTCTGTATAGGGGCCATCTCTACTAAGGCCCACTTTCAGTGTATGCCAACATTTTACTCCCATTGAGAATGTAGTGGAAATCACGGACACAGAGGAAATCTGCATGCGTCTTAGCACATTCAAATGACTGCTGTTTGTGTGTATGTTGACCTGAGGAAGCTGGGCAATAATGCGGTCTCTTCGAACTGGAGGAAGCACACTCATGGACTGAACTCGGACAGACATTAGGACAGGATAAAGGTCATCACTGAGGGAGAGTATAGAGACAGTTTTATAGTTTGTTAAGATGGTATTTATGTGCAAAACTAGCCAGATGCAACATGCGCAATGACAAGCCACTACATGATTAGCCAATGAGTCAGACGGTCCGATAACTCGACGGGTCTGAAGATGATCCTGTAAATCTATTATAATCCTTTCCTACTGTTCCGAAAATCTGTGCACAAAGCGCTTTAGTATTACTGTAGTGGACTGTTTACCACGGGATCATATTGAACCGAAGATAGATTGGGAAAACAATGATGTTGTAACAATTATGTTGTTGTAATAATCAAAATTCACAATATAAAAAGAATGTCGAGCCTCTTTATTTAGAAAACACGTTGACATATATATGATCTCGCCAAAAGCTCAAAAGCAAAACAATTTGGTCAACAAACACAATGAAATTATGACACAGCCTAATACAAGAGCTGCTCGAACGGAGTCCATGATCGTGATGGTAACTATTTACTGGATATGCCTACATACCTTGGCACCGGACTGGATGAGACCGAAGTTTCTTCGCCGAGCAGCGTTAGCCCTCACGTTCAGTTAACAAAAGAAAATGTTTCGATAATCAAATAATCTGTTTTCTACAGATTTTAGTCAGACGCTTTCCAAAACAGTTTCACACCAAATATACCATACCAGACGAAAGGGGAAATAGCATACTCAGAAACTGATTTTACTTGCGCTGTTCCCTCAAAACTCAGGTTTTCTCATTAGGAATTTGGGAAATTCGATTCCTCCTAGCGGCAGATGTCATTGCATAGTGTAACCAAACCAGCTAGAGGTCGCCATTGAGCCAATTAACATTCTCCAGCCAATGGGTAAGTTACACCCATCAGCCATAACATAATGACCACTGCCACTAATGTGAGTTACACTGATCATCTCGTTATCATGGCACCTGTTAGTGGGTGGGATATATTAGGCAGCAAGTGAACATTCTGCCCTCAGAGTTGATGTGTTAGAAGCAGGAAAAATGGGCAAGTGTGAGGATCTCAGGGTCTTTGACAAGGACCAAATTGTGATGGCTAGACAACTGGGCCAGAGCATCTTCAAAACTGCAGTCTTTATGTAGTGTTCTCAGTCTGCGGTGGTCCGTACCTATCAAAAGTTGTCCAAGTGGTGAACCGGTGACAGGGAAATGGTTGGCCAAGGCCCGTTGATGCACATGGGGAGCAAAAGCTGGCCCGTGTGGTCCGATCCAACAGACGAGCAACTGTAGCTCAAATTGCTGATAGAAAAGTGTCAGAACACACAGTGCATCGCAGTTTGTTGCTTATAGGGTTGACCAGTCAGGGTGCCCGTGCTGACCCCTGTCCACTGCCCTAAGTGCCAAAAAATGGGCATGTGAACATCAGAACTGGACCACGGAGCAATGGAAGAAGTTGGCCTGGTCTGGTGAATCCTGTTTCCTTTTACATTACGTGGATGGCCAGGAGTGTGTGCATCACTCACCTGGAGAACACATGGCACCAGAATGCACTATAGGAAGGAGGCAGTGTGATGCTTTGGGCAATGTTCTGCTGGGAAACATTGGGTCCTGCCATTCATGTGGATGTTACTTTTTCACATACCACCAACCTAAACATTGTTGCCTACCATATGCACTTCATGGAAATGGTATTCCCTGATGGCATTGGCCTCATTCAGCAGGATAATGCGCCCTGCCACAAATCATTCAGGAATAGTTTGAGGGACACAACAAAGAGTTCTAGCTCTTGACTTGGCCTCCAAGCTCCCCAGATCGCAATCCAATCGAATATATGTGGGATGTGCTGGACAAAGAAGTCAGATCCATGGAGGCCCCATCTTGGAACACACAGGCCTTGAAGGATCTGCTGGTAACGTGTTGATGCCAGATACCACAGCACACCTTCAGAGGTCTGCTGGAGTCCATCCCTAGGGCTGTTTTGGCGGCAAAAGTGGGACCTACACAATATTAGGCTGGTGGTCATAATGTTATAACTGATTGGTGTATATTCGAGTATTTGATCATTTTACTGGCCCGCGCATTTTGTGTGTCTCGGGTGTGTTAGCATAAATTAGCCTGCATTTGATTTTGATGACGGGCGTCTGGTGGATCCTAAGCATATGGGTTCCAGTACCCTGGTTGGGAAGCACAGTTATAGAGGCTGCATTACTGCTGGGATTTACCTTAGTGAGCCACATGTGTAACCTTTTACCCAATACAAAGCAGGCCTACTATGGGGACCCCTGATAGATAATAGGGATGGGCAATACCACTGATTTTCTTTTCTATGCGATACCAAGTAATACCAGATGTAGTATACCCAGGGACGCCGACAGGAATCCCAGGGTCCAGGAAAAAATGTTGTATACATTTTTTATAAATAGCAATGATGTTGCTCTTCATAAAACAGATCATAAACGTCTATTGTTTAATGTTTTAGCTAGGTATTACTAAATACAAAGATTGACTGACTAATAACTCATTATATTGGGCCCCCCCGAGGCCTGGGCCCGGGACAACGTTAACGGTTGCCCCCCCCCGTCAGTGTCACTGAGTATACCAAAGCCACTATAGGTTCTTGTAAAAGTCTTATATAGATATGAAGGGGTTATTTTCCTACATCATATACTCCTTTAATCAGTTGTTAAAGGAAGCACCTTGTAACAATATTCTTAGCAAAAATAAATGTACCAACTGAAATGAACTGACTGAAAACAAGTGTCTAAAATTAGGCATGTGTAGTAGGCTAATAAAGATTTAGAGCATTCACATGCATGCGGGTTTTGGCTTCCCACTATGACAAGTTAGAAATCTCAGACATACTGTATTATTTTATAAAAAAAGAGAAGTTTATTTGGGTACTTAATAACACACTCCCTTTAAAATATGCCCAAGATACTGTACATGGACAAATTACTGTTATTCAGATTCCATGAGACATGCTCCTCTCATTTTCACATGCTTGACAAGTCAGGTCACAGATCACCGCAGTCACCACAACAAACGCAAAAGGTTGGAAATAGCTGCCCAATAGAACTGCTCCACTGGAACCCAGCACTAGTTGCAGAATAGCCTTGAAATATTTAACCTGATTACCTTATTATGAACATCTAAGTAAAAAATTAGAAGTTCACTTCTTTAACAAATATCTTTATTTTGTCTCCCAGGATCATTAAGTTCAAACAGGAAAAAACACTTTTATAAAGCTTTGAAAGGCACATATGCAAAGATACAAATAAAAATCAGAGATGTCACTCGGAGTCAATTGCTTCTATGTAGAATGTTTATATATATATATATATATATATATATATATATATAGTGGTAATACTAAAGTAATAAGGCATAAGAGGGAGTGCTACGTGGACAATGAACCATGTCCAGCTATTCTTAAGTATAAGGCATCTCGAGTGCTTAGACACAGCACTAAGTTGTGGTATATTGGTGATATACAACAAACCCCAGAGATTCCATATCGCAAACAAACAGAACAATGCTAACAGATTTCATACCTGTAGTATGGTCTCGTTCGACAGCTTTTAGCCAATCAGCAGTCAGAATTTAAAAATAATAACTTTTTCCATTATAAACCTTTTAATAAGTTTGCTTGCATTCTTCTGTGTAACAGTTTGGCAAGGCCTGTATGTCTCTACAAAACAAGGCACCATTTAATCTTTATGGTAGATATACAGAGATTTCTGCCTATACTCTTCTGTCACATCTAGACACACTAGGGCTACTTTATCAAGGTTATTGAGAAGGCATTTTGGTATAGGCACTAATGGGGTTTAACGGGACCCATTCTCTTGACCAGTCGATTTTGGTTTCGTTCACTTTGATAAAGGGACACAGTATGTGATTGCTTTAACATCGAGAACATTTAGAACTGGCTGTACATTCACATATTTCAATTTTTTAAGAGTTATGAAATCAAGTAATGGTCACAGATATAGTAATGCTAGTCACCCATGTACTGCATGTGTTTATCTGTTCATACCAAGCAGAGAACCTTTTAAGTAAACCTGCTTCATCTGACTGTTGTTAATAATTGAAATATAGATTGTACTAAATGTATTAATGATAGCATATTCACTAAATCCAATTAATGAAAATGTTAATAAAACAAAGTTGATACGCTACACCTGACAATATGTATTTGCGGGGTGTTGAACATGATGTGCCTGACATCTTTAACACTTTTTCTCTACAGTTCCTTTACAACATTGCTCAAACTCATATTTCCCCTGTAAAGAACATTCCCCAAGAATCTAATTCCTTCCATACAATAAAATACATACAATTCCTACGTGTGTTAATTAGCTGTGAAAGGCAAACATGGCATCAAACAAGCAGTCTCTAAGTGTTAGTGTTCTCCCAGTCGGTGTGACAGGACCAGTTGGTCACTGAATTCTGCACCGCTTGGGTGTCTGTGAGGTCCTTTTTCGGCCAGTGGGCCTACTCATCATCGGTGAAGGGACACCTTGCCGCCGTCCCAACCCTCTCCTGGGCACTTCTGACTACAGCACAAGCCACTGTGGTCGAGAGAGCTTTGTTAATATAGTTAGAATGCCGAATGCTGACAATGCAACTGGATGAGATGGCTTGAATTATACCAATAAACAAAAACAAACCACACATGTCAGTGAAGACTACATGTCTTTCTTTGTGTCACTCAGTCAGGAACTTTTTGACGTTATTGGCGGGGGTGCCGTTTCGTTGCAGGGAAGCTCTGCTTCGGGGGAAGAAGTCGGCACGGAGAAGACGATAGAAGTATATCAGGATCATGGCGTTCATGAGCATCATAGTAATCAGGAAGTAGCCGCCCTTCTCCAACCAGGAGTAATTCCGGACAATGTAATATGTGATGTAGAATTGGGCGCTGAGTCGGAAAAACACATATGTGAAGAGGTTGAGGAACTTGTTGATTTGGTAAAGAGGGGATGACTGCTGTGCTGCTAGCTTCAGCATCAGCCTCAGGTGCAGGGTGACACTGTTCACCTCCACAAACAGCGCAACAACTGCACCGGCCACATAGATCTGTGAGTACAGAGCATACAGGAAACACCAGAGCACCTGAGGAAGACAAGAGGGGTTGTATTAGACCTGCGTTTTTCAACCCTGCTCCTGGAGGCACACCACCCTGCATGGTTTAGATCTCTCTCTGCCCTCCCATACCTGATGTAGCTCATCAAGGCCGTGATAATGAGCTGATCATTTGAATCAGGTGTGATAGAGCAAGGATAGATCTAAAACATGCAGGGCAGTGTGCTTCCAGGACCAGGGTTGAAAAACACTGTATTAGACCATTGGCATTGTCAGGCCTTACAGCAGTACAGTGAGGTTGTTGGGATACAGTAATCTTGGTAATAGTAAAACTGGATTTATTGAATTTCCATTGCTATTTCAGGCTATTCAGTTCTGGTAAAGTACATATTGAAGACTAGGACTGTGCAACATGCAAGCCATTCTGTTTTGATCTAACTTTAGACTACTAAACAAGCATCTTTGTGGGAATTGACTATTTTCTATTATAATGAAATAATGAGACTTTGAATATTAGGTAAAGGGAACATATACTGGTGTCTATCTTGTTTCTTGCTTAAAATGTGTGTATTCCCATAGTGCCACTACTCAGAAGTCCCTTCTTTACCACTGCTTACCAGGTGACCAATTACAATGAAAGGTCTGTATCTTACCAGGACATGATGAATTAAGAACTCCCAGGATCCCCTGGCATGTCCAGTCAGAATTATATCACCTGCATCTTGTACAAAGTATCCTGTCAAAAGAGAGGAAACAGCTTTTTGATTTACAACAGATCACATTCCAATGTCCATGCTTCATTTAAAATTGGATGCTGTCGTAGATACTGGAAATATGCTTTAGTCAAATTGATGTTTTCACATGGGTCTTCATGGGAAGTGCAATAAATATATTTATTTGCTGATAATGTAGTATAGGGCTTTAATGTTGAACATGTCAGATTGTCCAGTTTCTACTGTATGCCAGTTTGGTTTCCCTGTGCTTGCAAACAGCCAGGCTGGTGATGGTATAGTCAATTCACACTACACTATTGCAATTTAAATGAAAAGCAGTTTGTGCTAAATTTAAGCTGAAAGTACAAAAAGTAAACTTGTGAAAATCAAACCTAGTACCTAACAGAGCTGGTGCCAGATAACTGATAACCTATTGGGTATTGACAAGTGAATATAATGATAGGTGCAGTTTGAAAAATAATACAAATATCACATAGCAAAACAGGCAATTAAAAGATCTATGTGGGAAGCCCATTCTCTAGGAAGTAACTTTTGCTTCTGGTTGTCAAGCTGGTTCACAGACATGTATACTCATGGTTACACCTACAGGTGAGATATGGAATAACAGCTAACACCCACCGCTAGTCACATCTGGTCATTACATCACTATAAACTCTAGACATCTCAGCCTTTGTCTTAGGGATTTCATATTGTAATCAAAGGGTGTGGCCCATTCACTATGAGCCCATTGGTCATTCTCTAAATCCAACTGCCACTGAAAGGCAGGACAGTATCCATCTTCCCAAGCATTTAATCGGAAAGAGGGATCGAGGGGGAAAAGGAGGGGGAACAGGCTCTCATACCCTTCCCCCTCTCTCTGTCTAACTTCCAGCTTCCTAGTCAACAGTGTCAGTGTGTTCAGTGTGAGCCTGTTCTTAGGGTTCACTTACAGAGTGAATGTTTTGCACAAAGCCATTTACTTACATTTTGTCTTCGATCAATGCCAGCCTCAAGCCTTTTGAAAGATCAACACTTTTAATAAGTGAGACCGTGTCAAAATAGAATGTCACACATTTACAGATTGCCATAAAACCCCCACTATCCCATGCCAGTGGCAGCTACTGCTCATAGTTCAAATTCCCGGTTTATCTTTCTTTATATAACTCGTTCACACACAGTTATTCTAGCAGCCATCTTAAAGGGATAGTAACTGACCTGATGAAATGCAGATGAGCATGTAGGCAGGGGCTGGGTAGAAGGAATGAATGTTGGTTGCCATCTCAGGCCACATGATCACACTGGAGAGGGATAGATGGACATACAAGGTTATGCACAAATAAATCTGCAATCCTTTCAAACACCCTAATTGTCCTCGCCTGACTAAGCAAAAAACTATGGTATGTTTGTGATTCTAAAGTATAAAATTATGCACATTAACAACTTCACACATTCATCCCAAAAGGGGAAGACATCTGCATGTTTTAAGTTTATATGTTTCAAAAAAAAAAAATTTTGTGAATGATAAATTCCCATTCCAACTTTCTCACAAGCCTGTTAATCCGTTTGTATTGACATGTAGTCTGATATTCTTTTTTGACTCTCACGGTACTATCCTCCCCACCCTAAGCAACGCTGGACTAGTTAATACTATAGCAGTCTAATTTCTGAAAGGGAAGACGAGGCACAGGAGAAAAGTTGCGTTATGTTTAAATACAGTATTGTAAATGTTTGAGGCAGGATTTTATACAGTGCCCCTTTAACTAAAAGGTCACATTCTTTAATGTCTGCAGACCATAAAAAACGATGTATTCCACTAAAACACAAATGCGCTCACTGTTCTGTTTGCAACTGACAAATTAAGAACTGGTTTTAATTCATATTTTATATCTTGGAGAGGGCCACTTGTTTTTTCCCCCATGTCTTCAGGGAGGAAAATATTTGGCGGGAGGGAAGGCTATCCATTTTCATTTCAGACCAGACTTCCTCCAGGTATCCCCATTCATAAATAGCAGCCTATCCCTCGTGCATTATAGTCAGCACCACAACCAGCTTAAGATCTCACTATCAGACTGACCAATGAGGTTATTGGCACCAAAGTGTGTTGATGACACCCCGTGTCTACCAGTGTTAGAGTCTGGCCTGCAATTTGTAATGATTTGTGGGTGATATTAACCTAAGTGTGCAAACTTGTCCTATAAAGCTAAATCAAGTAGTTTTTGATGACGCTGTAAATTGGTTTTGATGGAGATTTCCAAAGGCTAGACCAAAGGCAGTCAGCTCTAGGAAGCCTTGGCAATTCCAAACATCATCCATTTAAAAAGTGTAGGAGCCAGAGGTATTCATAGTTGTAGTTAATGGAACAAGACATCTTAGTTACATGCATATGTATGATAACTTTCACTATCCATAGAGGCTTGGCCTTCCTTGTTTAAGCATATCATATAGCTATTCCTCTGTTTCCATTGAGACGGATAAGGTACTAGACACGATCATCCTGGGACGTTGCTTTAACCTAATGGTTAAAAATACATAGATTGACCCTAACAAAATGATTGAGCCTGCTGCGTTCATGGGAACTTCCAACACTCCAGCATTTCTTTGCAACCTTCATCAGATCTATGCCTCAACATCTCTGATGTGAGGGGTGGTACCTTTAAGACTGGTGTGTGCCTTCCTAAATCATGTCCAATCCATTGAATTTGCCACATGTTGTCTTCAATAAAGTTCTAGAGACATCAAGGAAAATCTCAATCTGAGCTCCAACTGGAGTCGTGGCAAATGGTCTGAATACATTATGCACATAAGATAATCCTGTTTGATTTTTAACTGGCAAACATTTCTAAAACTGTTATGGGCTACTGTGTGTAGATACCCCAGAATATAGATAGAGGGGTCGGAATACAAAATGTACCCGTTTTGTATGAAGTCAAAATTGCATATTAAGTCACAAGATGGTTGGCAAGTGGCAACTCTGTGGACTGGTACAACAGTTAAAACAGTTGCACTTTACAGCAGCATGTGGATGCAGACACAAAGCAGAAAGTGATGGGAGTAGGTGAGGATGTATTGATGGCAGTTTTTTGTAATAAGATGTACAACTGCTGTTGTGCCTTCTTGTTGAACTTAGAGAAGATTATGTACCCCATCATTTAGCAGAATTAACAGAATCAAAGCAGGGTCCAACATTAACTTTTTCTCTGGGGACCTTTGGTCTGAAATCTTTTAATGTTTTGCATTATTAATGGCCGAAAATGAATTAAAAAGAAACTATAAAAAAGTAGTGTAAGTATCAAATTATCAGAATATTGATTTATAACACAGTTTTGCATGTGATGTGAGATGAGAGCTAATACAAGCAATTGCTGTTTACATAAATATGATGAAACATACCTCATTACTTTTTAATAGTTACTAAATAAAATAGTACTATAAATATCCTAATCATCTTTTCATGATGATACTTGCATTTGGCGCGACATAAAAGCTTTGTAATAAAATAACTGAGTTAAAATATTTATGGTTACATAAATATGGCAGAATACACATTCAATCCAACAGGTGGGTAGTTGCACTAGTTTAATGTTTCTTAATCCTGGTACTGGGGACCCAAAGGGGTGCAAGTTTCTGCCCTAACACTCCTTCTGAAGAGGCTTAAGGAGATAGGTGTACCTAGTAAAGCGACCGCTATTGGTATGAAATGTATGTTTTCTTAGTAAATTCTGATGAGCCATGAGCTTAAATGTTACAACTGAGATCTTTAGAACTACCCACATGAAGGAGAACTCCCACTATGTTAATGTGTTTGCATTTGTGGGTTTACATTGCAACAGCATACCTGTGCACAAAATCCCATTTTGTTTTGCATTTCCAAAAACTACAGTTTGGTAACATTCAACAAAAATGCTAGAGCAGGATCTAAATCTGCATCTGGTAATGGAGTTTCCCACCACTAACAGCTCTGTTTTCAAGACACTCCCACTCGAGCGATCTCTAAAAAAAGAGGGGAAGGGCTTAGGTGAACATCTGGGTCATTTGTAATGACCTTTAACCCTTATATTCACAAACTACAAAAGGGCAAAATGTACTTCCCTAATCAAGCCACTCAAAACAGGGAGCACAAAACTCTACACATTTGCCAATGTAGTACTGCAGAGCTCAACAAGTATGTATTTACTGAGGAGGCTATGATGTGGGCTGTGGAGCATTCTCAAGTTTCCCCTTATTCCCTTTCTGTGTGTGAGCATGCTCATCCCTCGCTTCTGCCCTGCCCTGACACAGTGACTGTCACTGCTTCACACCCCCCTACATAACACAACAACGTGGGGATCAACTGTGAATGAACAATGGTTTCCCAGTGTAGAGAAACTCACCAAGTCACAGCCCAGGTCCCTGTCAGGAGGGAGTGGACCAGAGACACTGCGAGGTTTCTCCACTTCCAAGTGCGGAAGTCATCCACCGCCACCACTTTGGGCACAGGCAGCTGCTGTAGGAGTCGGTGGGTCACACGAAACATCAGAGCACACACCAAGACAGACATGCCAGGGTGCCGTTGCAACACAGGAAGCAAGGCCTCCATCTTCTTCGCTTCCCTCACGCCCTTTTTTTATATCTTTGTCGGTTTAAGGTCAGCTGCTCTTCTACAGAACTCTTCTCACTCCTCCGCAGTCCGTTGGTAAGTATGTGTGAGGGGAGTATTCTCTTCAGGACCGTCACAGCTCCAGGGGTGTGAACTGTGAAGTAGACCGCGGTCCTTTCAGAACTACTCACGAGCGTAGACTCAGGTTATTACTTCCTGAACCCAGAACAGAGGGAGGCTAGCTGGGGCTTCCTGAAACAGCTAATTCCCATTCCACGATTCTTCCCTTTCATTTAATGCGTTGCCGCTCAACCAGACAGTGTCACTACGAAAAAAGGGGAGTATTAGAAAGGGAGTGGTGTGGGTTGTGGCCTGATTCAACCAGGGTCACGTTCAGTCGCAAAACGTTCTCTATGGTTGCAAAAAACTTAGCATTAATAGACCAGACTTTGCATATATCGTTTAGAATTCTGTCTAAGAGTCATTATTTCAATCTGAATGTTAGAGAAAGTAAAATCATACTGAATGCCGCTCATGGAATCACGAAACTCAACAAATCACAAATGTCAATCAAGATGGACATATTGCAACAAAAATATCTCGCTCTACATAAACAATGTTTAGCTACGTTTTTGATGTCAACTGTAACAATTAGCCAGCCATAAACCGCATGTACGGAGGTTACGGTTTAGTTAGGTTTTCACCGATTAATATGAATTATACGAACTAAAATGTGCTTTACTTATATAATTTTAGTTGTTGTTTTCGATATTTGCTGTTACTTCATCTTTAGGTGTATGTGCTGATAGTAGGCTGTATGTCAGAAGTTTTAACGATTATATTTGTACATTATTAAAAAAATTAACTATACAAAGTCCCGCCCTATGTTTCATTGCTTGTGTTATGTATGGTAAGATTAGGCTTTACCTTTACATGATCAAATTCCTGAAAAGGTCAAGAATTATGACGAGACCGAAAAATGGCCACTGTTTTAATAAAAAGTTGATAATTGAACTCCACAGCCATCTTATTTTGTCAAGTTGCGTGCCAAACGTTTTGTTATGCACTTTCAAAAATATTGTCTGACGAGACTTAATGTAAGACGCAACAGTTACTTTTTTTTACCATCCTGGTGTTTTACTCCAGTAGGCACGCTCGAGAAAGCTAGTTTAAATTATACATATTTATTCTGTGCAAAAAACATGATCATATAAAATATGGCTAAACAAATATACTTCTATACTTAAATTATCCAGTTTACGTAATCTGAATATCTACACTACTTGCCAGATTGGCCGTGTTTGGGAAGGACCTAAACGACTCCAGGCGATTGACAACTGTTATTTTGCATGATCTGTTTCACGATTGCTCCTTAGTTTGATCAATCAGTTAGGTCACAATTGAGTCACGATACCTCGTGGTGTTGATCCTCTCGATCCAATATTATGCGTGATTTACACATGAAAGAAAACTCAAATATGACTAAACACTCAGTTCTAGTGTGCTGTAGCCTACATAGGTAACTATTCAGAGATTCTCAGTGGGTCAGTATTCCCCTCCCTAAACAATAAAGCCAATACATATCTCACAGGGAATGTGTCAAAACTTCCATCTGAGATATGGAACTCCTACAATCCTTAACCAATTACCTGCAGATAATATAACCAGTTATCTGCAGTTAATATGCAGGTAACGTTTTTTTGCTTCAATTATTCGTTAATGAAAATCAAGTAAAGGATTATGTGGAATGACTGGCCTCTGCTGTTTTATCATACATCCACTGTCATGCAATAAGAAACCATAACCACGAGGTGGAAGCAAAACGTCAGAGAATCCTGGTTGGTATAAATGTCTCAGTTGATATGTCTTGGGAGAAATGTGGACAGAAGAGGAAATGGTTGAAAATGGATAAGCTCACAAACCCATTACCGTCCGTGTAATTCTGTTTTGTACAAATTTTATTTGACCTTTATTTAACCAGGCAAGCCGACTGAGAACAATTTCTCAATACCTCATAAGGAGAAAGCAAAATAATATTTTCAGAAATTTTTGCCAATTTCTAAAGTATTCAAAATGTTAGTATCACATGTACATAATTATTCAGACCCTTTCCATTGCACTCCAAATTGAGCTCATGTGCATCCTGTGTCCTTTGATCATTCATGAGATTTCTCAATTGGACATGGTTTAAAAGACACACCCCAGTTTACCCCTGAAGCACGCTTCACAGTGCATTTCAGAGCCAAACGATGTAATGGACCAGTCAAGTAGGGCCTTGGTCTGGAAGTTGACTATGAACCCAATGGCCACTCTAACAGAGCTTCAAAGTTCTGCATCAATGAGACCTTTGTGGTATTGGCTACATGGAACATAATCCTGAGTAAAAATTACAAGACATTCATATAGTTTGCGAAATATCACCTGAAGGAACCCATAAGCATGTAAAAGATTATCTGCTAATATCTAATATCTCACTTTAGGCCTGATTGCCAGGTGCTACGTGTCTCGCTTAAAGAAGGCTCATCACCTGACTAATACAATCCCTACTGTGAGGCATGTTGGACCGTTACACTAAGGGGATTCTTCTCAGCGGCACGAACTGGGAAGGAGGAAGAGAGAGGTCCATGAAAACTGAACCTGAGTGCACACAGCCTCAGACTGGAGTCAAGATAAATCTTTCAGAACAGACACAACCCAAACCACACAGTCAACACAACACTGGATCTGTGAATATCCCCGAATGGTCCAGCCAGAGCCTGGACTTGAATACCATTAAACATCTGTGGTCAGACTTGAAGATTGCAGTTCACTGACACCCCCCCATCTAATCTGATAGAGCATGACAGGATCATCAAGGAAAAATGGGAGAAGCTGCCCAGTTCCAGGTGTGTTACTAAGGACTACTGAGAAATCATACAGCATTCTGTAAGGAAAGAAGGTCTTAGTTAGATAATGCCTTTGTAAATTTGAGCAGCCATGTAACCGGATGCCTATGCTGGAGTTTCTTGCTTAATTCTCATCCGCTCCTTGTGTCCTAGATAACCCCTCAGGTTTCATACATGCGTGAGAACTGAATCATTGCTCAGGGCAGATATCATGAAAGCTGCTGCCTGTCCATCAACCCAGACAGTCTACCCCATCATCTACGGCATATCTGTCAAAGGGTGTGACATTTCAGCTAGAGGAACATTTCCTAATAGTTTCTTTTTCGTAGTAATGATCTCATGATTCATGGAATGTTCAGTCCATATACTTCATATCAAGTTGAACTTAGCCAGGAAGTGGTTGCCATGTTCTTGTGATTTAAGATACAATTGTTTGGCAGGGGATTATTGCACAGCTGAGGGAATGAACACTGTGAGGGTGTTAGGGTTATTTCTGAGTTAGCTGAACTTCACAAAAATTTTAGATGTGCCAAACTATGTGAACGTCGGCAACCTGGCTCTACATGTTTACTGGTATGTGTCCTGCTGACACCTCCACAAAAGAATAAGTCAGCCATAGGATCCATGCAGCGCTATCAATAGCATGAGGCTTCTACAGGTTCACAGAGAAGGCATAACACAAATGTTTGTCCTCTGGATACCCCAGAGCCATCCTCCAATGGAGCGCATGTGGACGGTGTTGACAGTATTTTGTATGATTTCTGTAGGTTGACATAATGTAGTGCTGTCAGGCAAATCACAAATCATGTCCTATATGAGTCCATATGTCACTGTTATGACATCACATAATATTTTACTGTTCTAATTGCATTGGTAGCTGGTTCTTAGCAGCAGTATGGGATCACTTGGGTTTGCAGTACATTGGTAAAATATCATGGCTAAGGATCATATCCAGACACTGCGCAAACATTGTGCCCAAGAAAAATATTTTGCTGTGGTATATTGGCCATAGAAAAAATACAACTCCCTATGTATAATGCACAAACTCACAGTCAAAACAAATGCACTATTATATTGGAATAGTGTGCCATTTGGGAGGGGACCTTTTTGTCACATTCCCACAATTCATTGCTTACTAAGAGTTGGTGAGTTCATTGTAATGAATAAAGAAAATCAAACCTGTTACAGTGATGAAGGGAAGAGTAATCGTAAAGCACAACAGGAACTAAGTATATATACAACTATATACCACTGAATGCCTGTGAAGTTTGTAGGTGCAAGTGATAATGTATGCATATTTAGCTGACTTTCATGTACAGAAGGCCTATTAAATTGACAATCTTAAACAATAGCTTTAAAATCAATAACTGGCATTTAAAAGGTATTCAGAGAATTTGAAAGGTGAGATTAAAGAAACGGTAATTGTCAAGTTTCTAGTCACGATAGTGTTGTTGGTAGGCTGAAAAAAAGGTGTTTATGCTGAAAAAAGTTTGTTGACGAAAAGAAATCAACAGAAACTGCTCACACACAAGCACACACACACACACACTCAGAAGACCCCTCACGTCATTCACTGAGACACCACAATGAACACAGTAGATAAGAGCCCTGCACAATGTAAAATGAGAGGAACAACATTTGTTACTGCTTCCATTAGTGCACAGACGGAAGCAGAAAGGACAGAAGCAAAACTTGGCATCTGTCTGCTTATCTCAGCCAATGCGAAGCCACTCCATAATTACATGCCGTCTAGACACTGTTACCTGCAATCCTACCTAGAAGAGGATAGTGTGGGACTTAGCCCTTTGTCCTTTGTCTCTCTCTCTTACAGACACACACACACACACACACACACACACACACACACACGCGCACACACACATATAAAGCTCTGAAAAAAATTATGAAACCACTGCATATTTTTTTAAAATCAGCATCTCTGCAGCCATTCCAATCCAGTGTCTGTTAAATTCCAACACAGGCACACCTCATTTTACTTAATGAGTTACTGATTAAGTGATTACCTGAACCAAATCTAATTTAACAAGGAAAAGTATAAAAACCACTGCTGTGGTCATCACAATCCTTTTGCAATAGGATCAGCTGGATGGCATAAACTGAGCAAGTAGTACCACAAAGGAAATTTGAAGAAAAATAACTATTCAGCATGACAAGAGAGTTGAAAAGAAAAGCATTGAGTGCGGATAATGATTAACTTCTGGCTGTACTGGCAGAGGCATTCAATGATTGTCAGGTTGCTTCCATCCTGAACATTTCAAAGATGGCGGCTCATAAGAACAAGGTCAGACTGGCAGAGGGTGAAAACCACTGTCCACTGACCGAGATGACCGTCAACTCATTCGAATGTCACTCAACAACTGTAGAATGACATCAAGTGGCTTACAAAAAGATTGGCAAACAGCAGCTGTGGTGAAGTGGACAGCAAGGACGGTTCAAAACAGGCTCCTAGGGGCAGGGCTGAAGTTGTGACAAAAAACGTTGTTCTAGTGGGGACCAGCCATATAAATCTTGGATGGTTTGTGAGCTATTATTATATTTGTGGGAATATTTGGTCCCCATATGTACACATAGACCTGGTCCACATGTTTGTTGTCCATATGGATACTGGAAACCTAGAAATCCTTGTTCTCTACCCTCTATAGGTCTTAACCTAGGATTAATTATAATCCTAACCCTTACCCAACCCTTGACCTCACCCTAATATTAACCTCTACCTAAACTTCATGCCTAAACGTAATCTAGGCCCAACACCTAACCCATAATGCTTAAACATCGTGGGGTAGTTTCCTGTAAAGGACAAAAAACAAATACCCATGAACATTTTCCATTTTGTTTGTCCAAGACTAGGTTTATTCCGAGACTAATATGGACCGGTTTCTCATGATGTTTTATAAAAGTTTTTGTAAAAAAAACGGCAAAAGGTCCCCATTAGTCCAATTTCTTGTGATTTTACTAATCTCATGGGGACATTTAATCCCCATGAGTATAGTTAGACCTAAAACACACACACACACTCACATACATTCTTCTTCATGGTATTTGGCAAAAATAATTTTCAGGTTTTAATATCGTACAGATTTCGATCACACGCCAACACACTCACACAATTTCTGACGAAAAAACTAAAGAAAGTAAAATGATGTGTAATAGCGTTCAATAATAGCCAATAATAAAAGCATTCGTAGACAAAACAATATAAGTTCACGAAACATGGGGGCAAATTATGTTTAGCCGTGTGTTTTGTCCCTACTTGTTTCCTGTAGGAGCAGAGGAAGTGTTGCCTGGAGACGTGTGCAGTCAATGGTGCAGCCAGAGGAGATGGAGAAGTATGAGAAAATCAAAGTAGTTGGAAGAGGAGCTTTTGGGTAAACCAAACGTCATTTAATTTAAAACGCTTAGGCATAGGGATTGTAGTGTTATTATTACATAGTTTCTAATAATGACGCATCTCTCTTCATGCCAAACTTCGTAGATAATTACTTCAAAAGGTTCGCATGCATATTGCTTCAGTCCAAGTGTAGAATTGCATGGGAAATATGCATAGCTGACTTCATAATTATTAACTTGTTAGAAGTATGTTTATTAGGAGAAAGTCACGCAAACAAACGTTTACACGACAAAAAAACGAACTGACGATAGAAGGGGTAAATAAACAAAATAAAAGTTTAGGAAAGAAAAACTACACCCTCCGACATCTAGGAAAGAGTTCCCACAGGACCCTTCTCTTACAGACTTTCCCCCTAACAAAAAGTTCTGTAATTATAAAAGTAATAAAATATATCAATATAGAAAATGCGTTTAAAATAATAATAATGTATAGCCTAACTATTGTTTTCTAAGACTCAAAGGAAGTTAGGCAAACTGAACAATGAAACTGTCTGAACAGACTTTTAGTTATCAGGAAGGTAGTTTCAAATGTTCGGTCTATGAGAGAAAAAGGTATGCTACCCTGTTGTTTGGAGCCTGGTCCTTCCTTCATGAAGTAGTTTGGTGTGGCTTGAATGTAGAATGTATAGGTTAATAGGGGGAGTTTATATCAGAGGGGTATGTATGTCCCATGCCATTTAGTGCTTTCAGGGACAGGAATCTATAGAACTACTACTGTTTGCAACGAACAGGTCCCAAGTTCTGCAAAAAGGATTAACTTATCTGCATCATATCATTTAACCTGATCCAGACAACAATTAGCTACCTCAGCTAGCCTAGTCAGAGCAATCACCCTAGGCATCATAGAAACTTAAACAGTGTGATTATGCACTGTGTTGTATTGAGTCACATCTGTGATGGGTTTACATAAGTTACAAATACTGGTGAAGCACAGACACATGCGTTCGGCATGAAAAGGGATAGCATATGCTAGTGCATTCTTTTCCCTACATTACTCTTTCTCCATTTTCCTGCTACGTGGTTTGACAGGGTAGTGCACCTGTGTCGCCGGCGCAGTGATGGAGCCTTTGTGATCTTGAAGGAGATCCCAGTAGAGCAGATGTCCCGTGATGAACGCCTCGCAGCACAGAACGAGTGCCAGGTGCTGAAGCTGCTGAACCACCCTAACATCATAGAGTACTACGAGAACTTCCTGGAGGACAAGGCTCTGATGATCGCTATGGAGTATGCACCGGGTACATTCAAACAACGTTAGCCCATCTTTTGTCTGTTATGTGGCTACACGGCTCTCGGTTTCCTCAAGGTCTGCTGTATACATACCGTAACATTTGGGTTCAGATATGTTTTGGTTGTCAGACCTTATCCATTAGAATCTGTAGTCAGTACTTCTGGGAGTGCTTCAGGAGAGACAAACACTACTGATTCATTGATACTGCGATATATTACAAAACTCGGAGCATGTGTCGGAGCATGACCTACTCTCTCTGTATTGTTTTCCTGCTTTCTTTCTTTAGGTGGAACCCTAGCCGACTACATTCAAAAACGGTGTAACTCCCTGCTGGATGAGGACACCATATTGCATTTCTTTGTCCAGATCCTGCTGGCTTTATACCATGTGCACAACAAGCTCATCCTACACCGAGACTTAAAGACCCAGAACATTCTGCTTGACAAGCATCAAATGATCGTCAAAATAGGCGACTTTGGAATCTCCAAAATCCTTGTCAGCAAGAGCAAAGCTTACACTGTGAGTGTACATTACTTCTTAACGAGTTGGCCAAATGTGTCCTTGGGTTATAAGTTAATGCGTAGCCATGGGCATCCCATTCAGTGATCTTTTGTTTGATTTATTTTCAGGTGGTGGGGACCCCATGCTACATCTCTCCGGAGCTCTGTGAGGGAAAGCCCTATAACCAGAAGAGTGACATCTGGGCCCTGGGCTGTGTGCTCTATGAGCTAGCCAGTCTCAAAAGAGCTTTTGAGGCAGCTGTACGGAAAATGTCATCCTCAAATACACTTTATATTTTGTCATCTTAACTTCATGAACTGTCTTGCACTAACGAAACACATCCAGAAATAGCATTGAACTTAATCATGCCTCTTATTAGTCTTTGAAACGCTTATCTTTCCATCGGTTGGAAAATTGATTTAATTTGTGGGATGATGCCTAAAACTGGTCCAAATAAAATCACTTAAATACATCAAAGCTTTAGCATAGTTTGATATAACTAATCAGGCACTCCTTTTCCTTCTTGTACAGAACTTGCCTGCGCTGGTGTTGAAGATCATGAGTGGCACCTTCGCCCCGATCTCAGACCGTTACAGTCCAGAACTCAGGCAGCTCATCCTGAACATGCTAAACCTGGACCCATCCAAACGGCCACAGCTCAATGAGATCATGGCTCACCCTGTCTGCATCAGACCCTTGCTTAACCTCTACACAGATATAGGCAATGTCAAAATGCGCAGGTACTGAATACCGCTAAAGACTGGCCCAGTTTTCCCGTTATAGTGTACTGCTGTTTAGTCACTCGGAAATACAGGGGAAAATATTAATAAAGACTTTATAACAGTCTCAGACAGTTCACGAAAAACAGCATTGGAAGTTCCAAGTTCAAGTACATGATAAAGATACATCAAAGATATTCTACTGGGTAGACTCATTATAAGAAAATAATCGCAAATGTCCCTTCGATGGATATGTATGTTTATAAACTATAAAACCCATTTTGATTTCCAGGATTGAGAAACCCCTGTCCACGATGCATTCTGGAGCTCATGGCAGATCAGTAGGACGAATGACTGGCCCAAGGTCATTCAGAGGTCAGTAACACTGGACACACAACCAAGACTGAAGCAGTTATGTACTGATATCTGTATTACCTTTAACCCGGTGTGTGATGTTCTGGCCTGTGCTAGATGGACTGATGGGAACCGGGAAGCTGCACTCCTTCCCCCTGTCGTCAGTGTATACATGGGGCAGTGGGATCTCGGCGCCCCTACGTCTCCCCATGCTCAACACAGAGGTGCTGCAGGTGGCCCTGGGTCGCACGCAGAAGATGGGAGTCACCAAGTCAGGCAGACTCATCACCTGGGAGGTCAGAGTCCTCGTTGTACTAGACACCATACATGGATGCGTGCTGCTCCATTCTGGTGGGACGCAGCATGGTCCAGCTGCTCCAGGTGCCAGTCTGAACAGCCAGCTCACACTTGGTGTCACGCTTGGACAAAGAAATGACTTTAGGTCTGTTAGTCATTTCCAAACACTTTTAGTTATTGTTTTGTCATTTTAAAGGATAGTATAAAGAACGGTATCCGGCTGGTTAAGTTGGTGATGCTGTTGAGCAATAGCCTTTACAAGTCTTCGCCTGGACCTCCTTGGTTTGTTTTTGCTGGTGACCAGCTTCTGCTGATCATGTTGGTTAACAGAGCCGGTCCGTACTGAGATGAGGTAGTCTAGTTTAGCTGGTCAAGGTGGTCGGCAAAATCACTCCCATCATTATATCATATTTTATAGCATTTCAGCAGGGTTAATGTCAATTCTGAATTGAGTTGCTGTTTGTTATTCTATTATGTTGAAATTCTTGAATTGAAATTGCTTTTGAATTGCCCCTTCCCCTAGGAAAGCGGGCTTTGATTTAAATGATGTCAATTTGTTTTTTTAAACCTGTCCTTTTGGTCCTTATCTTTGATATAACTGCTCATTTATAAAATTTGTATAACTATTTTTTTTTCTTGATTATAGTTACTAAATATATATATCATTAGGTTGAATAGTTGATTTGTAAAATAAATTCCTCTCCAAACTCTTTTAAATAGTTAGTAGTCTGAACATTTTATAAGATCATGTTGTCTATTATAAATGCATTAAACACTGAAGTATATTAGGGAACTGATGTCTCTTTACAAAGGAATATTATTATTCTTTCAGCATGATGAACTTTATTGTGAGGTGTAGCCAATTTCAGATAATTAGCATTTTAATTATTTTACTACTACTGAAAAAGCAGTTTCTAAATACAATCAATGTGTTGGACTTATTGCACCCATTATATTTCCAGGTTCAATTTTTATTAATGTACCATTTTAACTCTGGCAGTCATTCTGAATGCATATTGTGGGTAAATAAAAGTTCAAAACTGTTAGATTTCCCCACTCATGCTGGGGAATGAAACACTACTTTGCAATGCAGAATTCATATAGTTTCGGAACATGTCCTGTTGTTGTGTCGCTTTGTCAGGCTCCGTCGGTAGGATCCGGTGAGTCCACTCTACCTGGTGCAGTAGAACAGATGCAGCCACAGTTCATCTCTCGCTTCCTGGAGGGCCAGTCCGGAGTGACCATCAAGTCTGTGTCCTGTGGGGATCTCTTCACCACCTGTATGACAGGTACCTGCCATGCTGGCCGCTCTGTATGGGGTCTGTATGGATCCTAGTCAGACACATTTGCACTAGGCCACATGATGCCATAATGGAATGCAATCCATCAGGGAAAACGATTTGGAAGGCCGGTCTCTAGTGCACTGGCAAGCAGCGCGATGTACTCACATAGCTTTGTATGCAATGTGTGAGCTCACGCATACACTGTGCCTACTCAGAACATTCACAGTTAATTTGTGCCAATACCTTCGGCAATAGGGTAATGTGTATAAAATGAGTTGCCATTTCTAAATTATGAAATCAATAAATGCTTAAATACCCTTAAATAATCTGTACTTTAACTGAAAAGTAATTGTTTAATAAAAGGTATATGAGCCAAAATGTTTACTGTCCAAACAATGAAGTATAGAGCCAGAATTATTCTGGAGATCACAGTGTGTTTGGTTAATTCTACAATTCTATATTTTGCTTATGTAATGCAGACCTAGACTATAATTTAGTTGTGGGGAAACTATCACACACTGAGCCATCAACTAATAGTCCCTGCCATCTCTTTCTGTTTTCAGACCGAGGTATTATCATGACGTTTGGAAGTGGAAGTAATGGCTGTCTTGGACATGGGAATTTTAATGACGTAACACAGGTAATAGTCTGGGACTTAGATGTTTGTTGTCATGGTTATTGTTGTTCTTCATTTCTGTAGGTAAAGAAGCTTGATACTATTTCTTTGTATGCCTGTTATACCCAGCCCAAGATTGTGGAGGCCTTACTCGGATACGAGATTGTCCATGTGTCATGTGGCGCTTCCCATGTGCTTGCTGTGACCAATGACAGAGAAGTATTCTCCTGGGGAAGAGGAGACAATGGTAAATGAGCAGATCCGTTTTGTGGGTCATCAGCCGGTGTCTTTCAGCAGTGCCTTGGGAAGAGCTTGGCATTCGAACTGAATGTGTCCTATGTCCATGCCCTCTGTTATCCCCTCTGTGGCAGGTCGCCTGGGCCTGGGAACTCAAGACTCCCACAACTCTCCCCAGCAGGTATGTGTGCCGGCTGACTTTGAGGCCCAGAGGGTGCTGTGTGGAGTGGATTGCTCCATGGTTATCAGCACCCAGAACTGCATTCTGGCCTGTGGCAGCAACAGGTAGTTATCTCCCCTTAAAAGCTGTTCCAACTACTCGCCCTAATGCTCACATTTTTGGGCGAGTAGTTGGTTTGGAATACTTACTGTCCAAACTGCAAAAGAAAATTTGTGTTCAGACAGTGGTCATTTGCTGATTTGCCACTCTAGTTGTCATAGTAACGTTGTGTGTGTGTGTGTGTGTGTGTGTGTGTGTGTGTGTGTGTGTGTGTGTGTGTGTGTGTGTGTGTGTGGTGCGTGCAGTCGTGTAAGATGATTGTTGGCGGTGTTCAGGTTCTCTCTCACTCAAAGTTAATGTAGCATGGCAGGGACGCCGACAGGAATCCCAGGACCCGGGAGAAAATGGAATGTTTTTCTGTAGTACTAAATACCAAGATTGACTGACTAATAAATAATCATATTTTAGTCAACCAAATGGGCCCCCCGAGGCCTGGGCCCGGGACAACGTTATCGGTTGTCCCCCCCTGTCGGCGTCACTGTAGCAAGGTAAGGGGACAACAACAGTGTCTGTCATGTAAGTTGTCTGAGGGGCTTTGGATTTGGTTTTCAAAATCATAATGTGAACTGAATTTTGCGGCCTTTCAGTGGTTATCCACTTAAACCTCATGTCCGTGATTTGAATTGTGTAATAATGCATGTACTGTACAACAGTTTTTTGACAAATTTTTTTGAGAAAATAAGTTATAATGATTTCTACACAATTTATTAGACAATGTTGACGCAGATTTTAAAGGATAAGATTGCCATAAGATTATAAACACTTTAAAACAAGTATTTTTTGGTTAGACAGGCAAAATGTTGGCTCACAGATTTTATTCAAACCCGATATCAGAAATCCTTTGTGAGCTACAGTGAATGTAGCAAACTAGTCCACATTTAGTTTGACCTTTCCCCTTGAATGTATCAGCTACATAGTTAACACATTCCGTCATTGCGTGAAAGTGCACAGTCCTTTCACAGAGGTTGCTCTGTTGCTACTAGTGATCCTTTTTCAGGGACAGCCTACCTAAAGTGCTGTACTCATAGTAAAGGTAAAACTGCTCAACATTTACACTGCACCCTGCTTGCTTAGACTCTAGCAAAGCTCTTGATACAATGTGTGCTGTTGTCTTAAACTAAAGCATGGGAGTATGTACTTAGCATTAGTTTCTGTGCCAACATCTAGTAAAGAAGCATTCCCTAACAGCGACAAATACTCTGATAGTTAACCCTGCTAGAAGATGCTGTCTGACCTCGGTTCAAATAATATTTAAGAATAATGTTGAACCTATAGTTTGTGCTTGATTGAGTTACAAAGTGTACCACTCAAGTGTACAGTGTGTACGCTTGGTTAAATGGATCTATGTAATATTTTCAAACTTCAAACCTGCACATCTAAACTCCAGATTTCCTAAAGCAAATGCTCATAGTTTCTGAAAGATTTCAAATCGTATTTGCTTTTGCAAAATACGAGGGTTGTTGCAAGGCAGAGTGTGGTGCTGATTGGAGACAGGACTGGCCAGATACCTGTGGTTTAGTTACTTCCTGCCCTATTTCTTACACCACTCAATACTGAACATTTCATTGCCTTACAAACTAAACAGAAACTCCCCCTGAATGCCTTCTTACAGAACATGACACAGAATTTCATCAACTTTTCAGTGTACATTTTTAACTTAGTTTTTTTAAACATATGAAGGCAACTTGTTTTCTTTTTTGAGTTTCCCTGTTAATGCCACAAAATAAATGCAGTTACATTTCTAGAAGAGTAGATGAACCTTTTCTTTGAAGTTTGTTTACACAGGCAGCACAACTGGCCGATATTAGTCTTTGGACTAATCAGATTGCATCTTTTCCTTGGTTATGTTTAAGTGAAAGATCAGAAATGAGCTGCCTGTGTAAACACGGCCATTGATCATTTCACTGTAAGCCTACCAAACAATTGCCACAATGATTGTGCTTGGTTAGGTTCAACAAGCTGGGGTTGGATAAGATCAGTGCTGAAGAAGAGCCTGCTCCCTCCGACCAGACTGAAGAAGTCCATTCATTCACTATGGTCCGGTCAGCACCACTGAACTTGGACAAAATTGTTTACATTGATATTGGAACAGCCCACTCTGTTGCTGTCACAGGTGAAATTCTATATGCAAAACCATTGTGCTTTCTTTAGAAATTCATGTACCCATTACAACTAGAAAACCAATGTTTCTAAAAGCTACAATGATGTAAAGTACTTAGCAACTAAATCAAACGAAAACACAATGACACGTTCTTCACACATTTAAATTCTCATGTCTTGTGTGTCCAGACAAGGGTCAGTGTTTCACGCTTGGCAGTAACCAACACGGCCAGCTGGGCTGTAGCTCCCGCCGCACCAGTCGCGTGCCCTACTTGGTGCCAGGCCTACAAGGCATCACCATGGCAGCCTGCGGAGATGCCTTCACTTTGGCTATTGGATCAGGTGAGTCAGGGTCATTGGCAATCAGAAAGCATGATTTAAATGGGCAATTAGCCGCTCGCTACGTCTACTTTTGGACTAATAAATGAAATATGAGTATGCATGGATTCTTGTAGATTATAAATTATGAGTGCTTCATGAGCTTTGTCAGAGAGGAAGAGGAAACGGTAGGATTATCTGTAAAATGTAAATATGTCCACTTTTCGCTTGTCATTAATTATTGAGCAAGTGAGGAGAAATGGGAGAAGGTCGAATTAATAATGATGGCTTTTTTTGATACATTATGCTTATATAGTGTCATAGAGGTTTTGTAAAATTTACATTGTTGCAATTCTACTGATGTGGGTCACATTGTGGAAACTTTTTATATTAGTGTTGTTGCTGTTGATGGTTTGTTCATAGGACAGTCAGACAGCTTAATGCTTCTGCCTAATCCCAAAAGTTTATATTAGATTCTATAAGGATATTAAATTGATGTAGAGTTTAATATACATTTTGTGGGTTCAAGCGGCTGCTGCACAAAATTCAGCCTTGATCAGCTTATCAGTTGTCTTCTGTGTAATTTGTAACATAAATCAACAAGTTTAAAAGTTATTTGTATCCATACAGTGAAGCCAGTTGTTTTATGCCGGACAGGACTATGGCTGTTTGCACTGATCTGTTGGATAACTCGCAAAAAACAAAGATTGAATAGCTGAAATTTGTCAAGAATACTTGGAAACAGGTTATGGATCCAAGCGCAGAGCGCTCTTAGAGTTATTAAACTAAGAGTCCAAAAGGTGAGGCCTAGAAGGTCGGTACATTGTAAGGCAAATATAGTGAAGGCAAAGGTACAAGAAGGGCTTGGCGAAGAGAGGTTATTTAAACAGAAACCAGCAAAATGTCTGGTACACGTGAATAAACTAGAAACTTCTCGTCACCTAGTGCTTCTTGTACTCAATCAGTGACCAAAAACCGGCTCAGTAAGTTTCATGAAACAAACAATACCTCACAACTGAAGAGGTGGAAACAAATAGAATATATAGTGTGACTGACTGAATGCCGGTGGTGACAAACACGTGACTAGTATTCAGGTGATGAGAGGCGTGGTCGGGCAGGATGGGGAGGTGATGAGCTGAAGGAGGTTGTGACTCGGCAGAGGGTGTGACAAAATTGTTGTTTGGCTAGCACCGTTTTAAAATGTTTATCTGATTCCATGAAGCAGCTGCAGTGCCTGTTCTACTGGTAGTAGACCTCCATTGATATGCTCAGCTGACCTAACGTTACATTGTTGCAATTGCAGAAAAACATGCTTGCCTGAGCTACAAACTGATGCTGGTACTTTTGGGGTAGAATACATACGTCTTCAGATAAACCAAGCAAGCTAGTCAGTGGAATATTGCAATGTGAGCTAGCTACAAGTTTTCTCAAGTAGATAGTCAAGCTACATCAGTATTTTGTGTGGCCTCCATTACTATACAAAACTGAAGCTATTCAGTATCCACCAGGAGGCCTTGGACAACTAACTGTAAAGGAGTTACAGTCTTCCTCGACTGAGCTGAAACACTGCATACTTCATCAATAGCCTGGGTGTTTCACAAGTGTGGCCTCTATAGAAGAGTGGAGAAAAACAACTTGCATCAAATCTTGTTTGCCAGAAGGCATGTGGGAGACTTAGACGAAGTGGAAGACCAAAGTAGAGTCTTTGGGCCTCAAAGGTACCCACTATGTATGTCCAAAGCCTGACATCACACATCATCCTGGGAAAACCATTCCTACCGTGAAGCATGGTGGTGGCAGTGTCACATGGGGATTTGTCAGGGTCTGGAAAACTTTTAAAGATAGAGTGCAAAATGGATTCCACTAAGGGAAATCCTGGAAGAAAAAACCTGCAGAAGTCTCCAAGACATCTCTCCGGACAATGCCTCCAAACAAAGCCAAAGCCTCACTGTGACTGAGTGGCTGAAAAATAAATCCATCATGAGTTAATGTTATTACACAATCAAATGTGGAAAAGTCCAATGGGGTCACGGTATGTTTTCAGTTTTGATTGCCAGCTGCTTAATATTTATATTTGAGTAGGAGTTCCACATTCTACAAAATACATTAAATGAAGGACTGTTGCAGAGGAATGACATCATCTGACGTAAGACGTAATATACTGTCATTTGAGTAGACAGACCCTAGAAATGCTAGCTGGCGTGAGGCAGTGTAGCCAACGCCAGAGTCATTTAAATAGAGAGAATTTGTAGAATTGTTTAAATTGTCATTAAAAGGCCATTATAACCAAAATTTAACTATTGAAAATGATACTGTTAATTGTGATTTAATTATTTAACAGCCCTAAGATAAGTGATGTGTGTTTCAGTAACATTTAAATATCATTATCAAACTAAGCACTGTATCAGTTCCTCCAAATAATAAGAGAGGATTCTCTAAATGGAAATGTTACTCAAACTAATCTCTAATTATAAAATGAACATAGCATAATGATATATTTTAAAAAACAAGGCAATTACAACTGAAAATAATTCCTAAACCATAATAATTTATACAATATATAGGGTAGGCCTCATTGCTATAGTAGATTTCCTGTGGTTCATTAGTTGCTATAGTAGATTTTCTGTGGTATAGAACTACATTTATATAACTGAATCAAACAAAAATACCCAGTATAATGTGACATTTTCAAGAATATTGTTTGCAATTATAACAAAAAATAACCTTAACATCCGTGTGGGAAGCGATAAATCAGTGTCCAATGGTAGTTGCTAGTGAGATGCATGGTTGAATGGGTGAATTTTGTTCATATTGATAATTTAACTATACAAAAGCATGCAATGATGCTCTAGTGCAGTAGGTTTGTTTGTTTACTACAGTGTTTGTAAAAAAGTAAATGTAAAGAAACTATATAACTCACAACATAAAAAGTATTATTTTAATACCAGGGATGGCCAGTCCTTACTTTCTTTGGTATGTTTATACATTTCATTGGTAAGATTTCTTCAGCGCCATTACGAGTTTTTACCAAAAGAGGGGCAAAAAGAAATTCTTTGTTATTTTTTATTTTATTAATGATTGCCTGTTTAATAGGAACGTTGTTAGTTATTGGGGCTTTCACAATAAAAAGCCCCAGTCTAGTTCTTTGACATACTTTATTATGTATAGGCAATAGTTAAAGTTGGATGTTCAATAGCTCACTTTATTATAAGAGCTTATTGAAACTCTTCCAGTTTCTTTTGGTACTTTCAGAAAATGCTTGATTTTCTGTTATATGTTGTAACTATTGAATATCAGAAATGTTCCAAAGGGTATTTCGTTGTGGAGAATGAGACAATAAATATCCACATGTGCCAAAGATCAGTTTGACCTCCCAGTGGGGGTGACAGACACTGTCACCTCTACAGGACCCCATTATTTGGGGTTGGCTTTGTTCTACACTGCTGTCCCAGGAATGGAAGAAAATGCTATGCTGGCATTGAAGGAGAGGTGCAAGAAGAGTGTTGTTGGTTAATGGCTGTAGAGGAATGAGTTAGGGGGTATTTTGAAAAACGTGAATATTGTCTTTCTTTATGTAGAAGGAGAAGTGCTTACTTGGGGAAAGGGGGCCCGTGGACGCCTTGGAAGGAAAGAGGAGGATTCTGGGATTCCGAAAGCAGTCCAGCTCGACGAGAGCCATCCGTTTACGGTGATGTCGGTTGCTTGTTGTCATGGCAACACTCTGCTAGCAGTGAAACGTAATATTTTGCATCATACCTTTTTGTTAAACAAAATTCTGTCAAATTACACATTTTAGTAGCACTTGTGGTGAAATGAAACAGCAGTCACTAATCCCCCAAGAAAGAAAAGACAAACCTGAGACGAGCTCCCTTTGATGATGCTGACAGAGATGTACATTTTTTTTCTTTGAGTAAAGAATGCCTGAAAGAGACTGTTTGTTAAAAGCTTGATAATTAGCTAACCGCACAATGCAGATTTCACCATGCCTTTCTTCCAGTCAGTCCATTGAGAAGTGACCACCAAGCCCATGTTTGGCTTTT
Source organism: Esox niger (assembly GCA_016801105.1). Classification (NCBI taxonomy): domain Eukaryota; kingdom Metazoa; phylum Chordata; class Actinopteri; order Esociformes; family Esocidae; genus Esox; species Esox niger. Next base: position 111,798 of record JACXGJ010000387.1, read on the forward strand.
TGTGTGTCTATAGCCTCAGGGTCTTTCAGTAACAGAGGCTCGTTAATGAGGGATAAGGCAATGAGTTGTGCCTTGTTCTCTAAAAGCAGTAAAATGAACAACAGGGGCCTGCCTCCCTGTCATGCTTAGCTCGTCAGCCATTGGGGAGATGAGCTGGGGTTAGCAGTTGTCTATAAACCTTAATGTGACAAGCCAGCATTTCTGTTAAATGGAATTCTTTGTGCTTTGTCCAGCAAACCAGTCTGGGGGTTGGTTAAGTTCTATGTTTGTATCTATATATATACATTTGACTCACATTTGACTATTTATCTATATTGTATATATAGTTATTGATTCCGTTTACTTGCATGCAGTTTATGGATTGTAAACCATGTGAATAGTTCCCAAACCTTATAGAAAGTATGACAAGCAATAGGTCCTGAAAACATTGAGGTTTTCCTAAACTGCACCATTTTGCCAATACTGTATTTCACTGTATAAGGAACAAGCTGCTAAATGGGATGCTGAAATTTCTGATTGACATAAAAAAAAGACATTTTGTATGGTACTTTAATTTGAAGTAGGGGAGAAGTGGCAAGTACAGTCCTGCTCCACATCCTGTGCCACTGACCTATAAACCAGGTGGTACTAAATGGAAAACCCAACCCAGTACGGCCCTCACGCAGGTCATTTCACTTCCATGGGGTTTGTCATTGATATACATGTATATACATGTACCCAGGGGCTAGTCCAGGTACATTCTGCCCCAATGACAATAAGTATTAGAAACATTCTGTTTGGAAGAACAGAATGTGATTGAAATTATTCTTTACATGTTCTGAGAGCTTTTAGAAAACCCAGCCTCATGTAGTGTGTCACTGTACCCGTACATGCAGTGTATTGTGTATCAAGGTATTTCCTTGTCTTTAGTGCAGCTGTAAGTGATACATTGATGACATCTCTGATTACTCTTCTTGTTTTCAGCTCTGCTTGAGGAGCCCATCCCCAGATGATACAGCTTTAAAAAAAACTCTATCCACCATCCACCCCCTCAGGGGCTGTCATGAGACAAACGCGATGTGGTCCTTTGTTGCTCAGTTTGGAGTGCATAGTGCTTGTAACGCAAAGGGAGTGGCTATGATTCCTGGAAACACCAATTATTTTAATGTGTAGGTACATGACCGAAAGTTGCTTTAGATAAAGGCATCTGATATATGGCATGTATTGTGTACTGTTTATTATAATGTACACAGTGTTATGTATAGAAAACTGTGGCACAAGGTCAAGAACAGCTAATTTGCCGCTACAGAAAGGCTCATGTTAAAGGACTCTTTTTGAAACTTTAGTATATCTTACAAACTTCCATTTGCTCCTGCTGTGTCCAAACTTGTGTATTCTTGGGGATTTAAAGATATATCTGTTGTTCAAAATGATATAGGCTGGCTTTGGACAAAGGGCAATGATCTGTTGTATATCTTGATGAAAACAAATACTATTCAAATGTTAAAACGATTTCAATGGCAGTTGGATTTGAATATGATGTACCCAAAATACATTTAAATAAATTACACTCCCAAAATAATGTACCATGCTGACATGTCTAATTCAAAAATGATTTTGATTCTGGATACATTTTCTTTATAACTCAAAGATTTTTGTTGTGAGAATGTAAGAGGAAATCATTGGAAAGTTGTCATGCAGCAAGGTATTGTCAAAGCTTACCAGTAAAGATAGTATCATTAAACACTGAGACATCCATAAGAGGAAGAATAACTGGTTTGGCAACTGTACTAACCCAGTATTAATTTGGCAAAACAATATGTGTGAAAAGGAAAGGCTTCTTGTCTACTACAGTGTACTTTTTCCCCTTTAAAACTGTTGACTAAAGGAGACTACTTCCATATGCAATTCCCTTTAGCCTCTCAACTTGGAAGTGTTCATTGATTGTTCAGGATTTGAGATGTGGAAGGCTCGTTAACAAAGTATGGCACAGCTGTGAGAGATACAAAATAAGTCATATTGGCATTGGTTCAACCTACTGCAATAGACAGGCACTGGCTTCAACCTACTGCAATAGACAGGCATTGGTTCAACCTACTGCAATAGACAGGCACTGGGTTCAACCTACTGCAATAGACAGGCACTGGCTTCAACCTACTGCAATAGACAGGCATTGGTTCAACCTACTGCAATAGACTGGCCCTGGCTTCAACCTACTGCAATAGACAGGCATTGGTTCAACCTACTTCAATAGACAGGCACTGGGTTCAACCTACTGCAATAGATAGGCACTGGCTTCAACCTACTGCAATAGACAGGCATTGGTTCAACCTACTGCAATAGACAGGCACTGGGTTCAACCTACTGCAATAGACAGGCACTGGATTCAACCTACTGCAATAGATAGGCACTGGATTCAACCTACTGCAATAGACAGGCACTGGCTTCAACCTACTGCAATAGACAGGCACTGGCTTCAACCTACTGCAATAGACAGGCACTGGATTCAACCTACTGCAATAGACAGGCACTGGATTCAACCTACTGCAATAGACAGGCACTGGCTTCAACCTACTGCAATAGACAGGCACTGGCTTCAACCTACCCGTCTAGTATCTATGCTGATGATTTCCAGGCAAATATTTTGTTTTCTATATTGGAAGGGTTTTGTTTATGCTATTGCTTTACCTATTTGCAGAAACTGTCTTACATTTACTTCCAGTGTGGTACCGTACCCACTGACTGGTCTGTAATTTGTAAATTCAAAAATGCTTTCGTAGGTTTTGAGCCACTTCAATAGCATGTGTCTGACTGCCTTTGTGATGATGCAATATGGAAGCAACAAGGTTGATGACAACTTATAGCTTTTGAGCAATTGGACACAAACTTAGCCAGAATGAGGACAAGTCATTTTCCTGCCATTTGAAACCACATTACATTCTTTATGTCAATTATTGATGTATCATTTGAAATGTGTTCAAAGATCCTTCAATTTAAAGCTTTTTTTGCTTCACCACCAGAGGGCGGCTGTTCCTAATTAGTTATTCTTGTGTGTTCTTGGGGTCAATCAATTCATTTCAGTTTTACCATTTTAAGTATATTCAAATGTGTATAATCGAACATTAACAATGTACCTATTTTTATGCTACTTTCAAGATGAGAAAGCCAATTCATTAAGAGGTGGCGTTATTTAAATTCAGTTTAAATATCATTCATTTAATAAAAGAGCCAGCTTAAATAGCGCCTAAATAAATGAAACAGACGATGAGATAATAATATCATTTAACTAGAGAGCGGAAAAGCCAAAAACGGTTTCCATGAGCAGATAGGGTTATGTTGATTTCACATTCGACTTGAAGAAAAGGGTAGGCGGGGCCATGTACCTAAACAGATGGAGAGTCTAAATTACCGTTCTGCTAGCAGCAGGATATGATGCTGGCAGCTCAAAGTCAGATTTATTTTTCTAAAAACAAGCTGTCACTGAAATGCATGGCAATTTGTTTAATTCATTATATTATATTGAATTGTAGTTGAAGGTAAGTTTTATTTATTTATCTAAGCAAATACAAAGAATAATGATAAAAGTTATAAATATTTTATATATGTTAATAACAATATTGAAATATACATTGATCTCAGTGTACAGACCGGTTTGTAAATTGGAACTTGACATGTGAGAAATACTCATACAGAATTATGTTGTGTAGAATCTATATAGGATCACTTAATATAGATGGTATACCTAATGCCACAATTTAATGCACCCACTCCATTGGCTCCTATGCAATACACTGCTATACCATCTATTTAGCCCTATTATGTGATACTTTATATAGAGTCTACACAACCTAGCAAGTCATTCTCAAATGTCATGTTCCAATTCACATTGTCTAGTTTTTTGTTGCAGAGACATTTCCATAGATCTGTTGACAAACAAGTGTATTGCATTGAAGCCAATGGAATTGGTGGGTTAAATTGGACTGCTAGTAATACCATCTACATTAACCCATGAAATGACACTTTATATGAAATCTACATACCCTAGTGAATATTTCTCTAATGCCATGTTTCACCCCACATATTGTATTTTTTGTTATTTGTAAATATATTTGGCAAACTGGTGAACAATACGTGTTTTAATATTGTAACTTTTTTTCTATTTATTACTCTTTGAATTTCTATTTATTACTCTAGAAAACAACAAACTTTCTTTGACTACAATTCACTATCTTCAGAACAAATTTTATATATTGCAATATATTAACATGAGCGCTTTTATTTTGAAGTTTTTGTCATTACCATACGATTGTGAGGTTTACGTTAGTGCTGCTGGCAGAATACTTGTGGAGTCGAGAGCATTGTCTACAGTCTGTCAGTGTTACCTCTGCTGTGAAGAGGATTACTGAAACGTTTCCTTCATATTTAGACCTGAAGAAAGATTGTCAGAAAACAATATCACCCGGTTTTTATTCTTTTTCGTTTGGCTTGTCGACGCTTCCCTATTCCATGCAGTCCGTCACCTGGTAGCTGGAGAGACGGCGGAACTGAATCAGTCGACTGCCTGCCTACTCGTCTCGCAAACCTATCTGTCGCTAGTTGGCGAGGGGGACATAAATAGAGAAGAATCACTCTGACGGCCATCAAATAAGAGACAGCGGCTGCATCAAACCCTAGATCACCCAGGACGCATCCGAGACGAGTGAGATAGACATTCATCTGTAGTGTATGTCTACTAATCCTCCAGCAATGCCGGGGTTTGATTATAAGTTTCTGGAAAAACCGAAGAGACGATTTCAGTGTCCTTTATGCAGTAAAGCAATGCGCGAACCCGTTCAAGTTTCTACGTGTGGCCACCGATTTTGTGACACCTGTCTACAAGAATTTTTGAGGTAAGTTGCTAGCGTGTGGATTATTACAGTACATTTAAGGCCGGTAGCATGTCGATTGTTATATTCGCCAAATCAGTCATTTTTTATTTAGCTTGGATGGGATTGTTAGGCTTTATTACTACATTGAAACGTGTTATGTATTTATACAAGCTTCATGGAACATTAAACAAACTTGCAGCACAGTAGGAACTATAATGTCAAGTTTCGGTGGGAGATTATGTAAACAGATCCTGTAGGTGTGTCCTTTCTTTGTAAGGCCTTTGCACTCACAGGTGAAGCAACATAGGTAAAAGGAAGTGGTTATTTAAACCATGCCTTGAAAACGTAATTTCACCAATGTAATTCTTTTTACGTTAAGAGACTTATTTACTCGATCATTTTTTTTTAATCAAATATGAGTCTGCTATACTCTGGGCATATATGAGACATTAATACAATAAAATTAGACTAGTCAATTGGAATGCTCTTTACTCATGGCAATTCATCATAAAGTCTGTTTTATTTTCATAACCACATTCCTTGTATTGGAGGACTCGGACTTAAAAAGCTGAAGAGTGATGATTCCATGCGAGGACGATCTGATAATTCAAATATAAAATAACTTTCAAATTAAACCGTGTCCCTTATTTTTAAGTACAATCTGTTTCATTATATTAATTATTTTACCATTTTATAAAGAAATTGCATGAACTTTGGTATGTGTCTATAATCAGTCAGTTATAGTTCATGTTTTTTTTTAAAATAAGTCTAATTTGTTAGTTTAGTTTGTTTGAATAGGAAAATGACAAAATTACATCTAATCACTGTTATAATGTGGTTATAAATACTTATTTTTAATTTAAATAATAAATGTTTTGTTCAGACTTTGCTTTCGTTAAAAAGAATCCCTCATTTGCAGCATTTACAGCCTTGCAGACCTTTGGCATTCTAGTTGTCAATTTGTTTATGGTAATCTGATCAGATTTCACTGCTTCCTGAAGCACCTCCCACAAGTTGGTTTCGCTTGATGGGCACTTATTACATTCCATACGGTCAAGCTGCGTTCACAAAAGCTCAATAGGGTTGAGATCCGGTGACTGTGCTGGCCACTCCATTATAGACAGTATACCAGCTGACTGGTTCTTACCTAAATAGTTCTTGCATAGTTTGGAGGTGTGCTTTGGTTCATTATCCTGTTGTAGGAGCAGATTGGCTTCAATCAAGTGCCGTCCACAGGGTATGGCATGGCATTTCAAAGTGGAGTGAGAGCCTTCCTTCTTCAAAATCCCTTTAACCCTGTACAAATCTCCCACTTTACCACCTCCAAAGCAACCCCAGACCATCAAATTGCCTCCACCATGCTTGACAGATGGCATCAAGCACTCCTTCAGCATCTTTTCATTTGGTCTGCATCTCATAAAAACATTTTCTTTGTGATATGAACACCTTAAATCACTCTAATGATATTTGAATGGACAATAAAATTCCTGACCCCAAACTTTTGAATAATAGTGGTTGTCTATATATATTTTCACACAGAGCGCACAACCTGAAACAGAGTATCTATTGGACAACAGAAGTGTGTTGACAAATGGAAAAGTTCCAACGTTTCTCTTTTCTCTTGGAGTCACTTAGAGACTTAGTTGATCGACTCCCCAAGCACATCAACAAACAATTGATTAGATTTCATTTTATTGTCATTGAAGAAGTACAAGTACTAGTACAAAATGCAGACAGGGTAACCAAAAGTCCTTGAAATTTCTGGATTGATAAAATTGTACACATTTCACAAATTTCAGTTTGTGTGTTGAAAACAAGAAGTGAAAAATGTAGGGAATAATTTTGCCATTTCAATTGTTATGATATATATTTTAAAATGTAAAAATTATGAGACAGAGGTTTGTATGCATTCTGTTGTTGCTTAAATTCACCTGGCTCCTACAAAGGGAATTGTCTGCACATTTTAAATATTTACTTCAGATATTAAGCAAACCAAAGTCATGTGATATTGTTAGGGATACAATTCTTAACATTATTTAATTGCTTTCAGTATTACTGTTTGAAATTATCTTAACTCAACAGTCAAGATTCTCTTTGTAAACATGCTGACGTGTATTCCTTTTACATTAGAGCACTATTCGATAGAAGAACTGAGACGTGTGTTTGCCAGTAATATGCGAATAGTAATATAGCCTGTCTGTCTTCATGCCCTGAGGCTGTGTGCCTGCCTGGCTTGGTTTTGGGTCAGGGGAGGGTGCGGTGATAGGTCCTGGGACTGAGGCAGCCAGGGCTGTCAGTGGCTCTGTCTTAGAAGGGGATTAGTGAGGTTTCTTTATTGGACTCATTGTGCTGAGGGACTGGCAGACCTTTCAGTCCTACGTCATGTCTGAACCCATGTCTCACGTGGCACACTAATACCCATTAAGATCACTACTTTTGACCAGTGGTCATAGGGGACAATATCATATAGTGCCGATTGGGACAGAGCCTCTGAGTTGCTCAGGATACCCTCCCCCTCTGCATCTTTTTTGACAATCTAGTGATGTGCTGTAGATTTGTTTCCCTAAATAGTTAGCTACATATTAACGTGGTCCCATAAGGATTTGCTTTATTGAGGGAAAATTGATCTTACTAAGACTGTTAGGTGGTTGTCCCCCCATGGCTATCTTGAGGTTAAAGGCTTAGAGCCAACGTTTTAGCATTAAATGACTAAGACGTAGCGGTTCTGCGAATCTGCTGAATGCTACATATTGCGATTTGAGGTTCATCGTTCCTTACGCTTTCGGTACAGCTAAAATGGTTTTATCAACATACTGAAAATACATTTTTTATTTATCCTCTTGTTCAGTTGTGTACTGGGGCCTCTGACTCCTCTTTTTCTTCTGGTTAGAACCAGCTTCAATAGTCATTTACAACATTAACAATGTCTACACTGTATTTGTGGTGAATTTCATGTCATTTTAATGGACAGAAAATTTGTTTTTCTTTCAAAAGCGAGGACATTCCTAAGTGGCCCTAAGCTTTTGAATGGTAGTGTATAATATTCACTCCACATAAGAGGTTCAGATGATTCCTCTTCCTGATACTGTCTGGTGGTCATGTATTTAGCAGGAAGCTGTTGACTCAACTGGTGCATCATTTTCTCTATCCATTCTACTATAATCGTAAGCCAACATAACCTTGCAAATACTCTGGAGAAGTATTTTTTTGTGTGTCCATATTCTGGGTTTCATCAGTTTTAAAAATAGTAATTGAGTGGGATGCAGCACAAGTAAAGGATTTGGATTCACTTCTCACTGCTGGGAGCCATCTCAGACAGGCATGCCTCTGATGAGGTAGATGGAAAGCCGCAGGCAAAATGCATTGATCAGCGACGATCTCTCGCACTTCCTCTGTCTGACATTCTGTATGAGCTTGGCATTGCCATACAAGTTATTTGGAGTGCTCATGCACAGTATTTGTTTTACAAGTGGTGCCGCCTTTTCAAATAGGTCTGTCATTACTTACTGACGGGATTTAACTTGGGTTGTTGAAGGGAAATGGAAAAAGAATAAAAAGAATGAAGGTCATTCTAGCTGTATACCTGGCTGTCGCAGCAAGGTATACAGCATTAACATCAGCCTAGTTAGCAGAGTGTGAAGCTGGGTGGGAGGAAGTCGTGTCATACCTGGTCTGCATCCCAAATGACACCCTACACAATAAGTAGTGCAAGAAACAGCCCAGTGCACAGTACACACCGGCCCCTGTTAGTAGAGGAGGAATTCTGACTACTGTCTGGGTTTGTCCCATGTCATTATTTGTCAACGTGGCAAAACTGTGGCGCTAAATGCAGCCAAGAGTAGGTCTCTGTTTTCATAACACATTGATTTTTCAGATAAACCCAACAAATGCCACACTTCATCTGATTGTGAATTATAGTTTATTGCATAACATTTTGGAGACTTGGGTCTGTCCACTCAGACTTTACTCTTCTTCTGTCAGGATCCTATCCATACAGCTTAGTTTAGACAGGGGATTTAGGAGGTTTGACAGTCACTTTACCCCTCCATCGATCTCACACTGAAATGGATAGTGAATTGATTAACCCAGTAAAAAGCCACACATTGAGCAGAGCTCATTGAGTATATTTCCATCAGCTACCATTGGCTATATGAGCACACTGGGCAAACAAGGACCCAGACATTTGAGTAGACAGGGATCGCTCTAAATCTGAAGCCAGCCTAGGTAAGTAGACCAACTGTGCTGTTGTGAATTTTGATACATACTATATGCAAAGCAGGTCCCTTGCCAGTCGCAGTATTACGTTTTCAGTAAGAGGGATTTGAACACTGAGCTCAAAACTGTTTGTCCTCTGGAGCTGACTTTGTTCAACGCTGTCCGTGTCCTCGGTGCCAATCTGTGTTCAACACTCTGTTGGTGTTCTCAGGATCCACCTGTATTAAACACTGTCAGTGGTCTTGGGACCCACCTGTATTGTACATTTTGCCATTGTCCTCAGAGTCCACCTGCATTTAACACTGTCCATGTCCGTGGGACCCACCTAGACCTGCTCTTTTTCAGCTGACACATTAAATGAACAATCGGCTGAATCAAATGCTTTGTTATCTAAAGGCTTATTTTGTCTGTCGAGACAGGGGATGGGTGCCTGCATAAGTACAACAGGCTAACAGGCAGTGGCCTGGAGGCTCCCAGGCCCAGTCCTGATGGAGAGTCATGTGGCAGAAGGAACAAGCCCAAATCTGAGTCCAATGACTCATGGGATGTATTCCAAAATGTCACCTTTGATCAGGGCTACTGTACTGTGTAATGAATTGGGTGGCAAGACCCTCATCATTGGCCTGGGCAATTAGCTGAATGCCTTGTTAGCAAAGGAGAATAAACACTTGAGCGGTATTGAAAACCAATTCTCCCCATAATATTGTGGAGTCGGGCCTGATGTGCCTGAACCCATACATGGGAGCCATTCATCTTTGGTGTGTGTGCATGTTTGCGTGTGTGCGTGCCAAGGCAGGGTCGCAGACATCAGTGTGTCGTCTCTTTGGGAATGATGCAGTGCTGTGGCCGGGCCTTGACAGGGGCGGTAATTGGTTTGTTTTGGCCCCTAACTTCTTCTTGGGCCTCCTTAACACTACAGTAAGCTACCGTGACTTCTGACTTCCTCTGCTGTCCCAAGGAGCGGTGGAGTGGGTTTGTTTTTCGCCAAACGATACCCTGTGGCCTTTCACAGTGCACCGCGCTCGACAAGGGCATAGGGTGCCAGTCGGGACGAGGCCATGGGTCTCCATAAGGTGCCCATCGCCAGGCCCAGGAGAAACATGTTGGAGTGCTATGAGAGGGGGAGGATGATTCATTCCACATTAGCAGCATCTCTCTGGGAAGTGTTGATTGCGTTGTTCTGTTGCGCTGATGCAGACTGAAGGCCTGTGCTCCCTGGCTGTCTGCACGACCTCTCAGGTTCCCACACATCTAATGAGACTCCTCGGATGCTGCGTCACCACCGGCGTCACCGTCGCCTCACCCGCTTCCTTCCTCTTCCTCCGTCTCCTCCTCCTCCTCCGCTTGAGACATCTAACGGGCCGAGGGACTGGGGCTGACTGACATTGGTCTCTTTTAAAGCCAGATGAATTAACTTCTGTCCATTGTCTACAGATTGATGGGGCAATGCAGCATAAAGGCCTATTTGAGGAGGGAGACGGATCGTTTTTTAAAGGACTAAATGGGGTGAAAACTGGCACCCTGCTCTGTTTGTGCCAGGCCCACGCTGGCAAATGTGTGAGGGAAAGGGGTGCCTGATGAAGGCTTTGTGAGGGAGAATATCCAGCCTTTATTGGCCCTCACAGGTGTCCCAAGGCATTTGTGTCTATACGTTTTGACAGAAAATACACAAATACTTCCTCAAAAATGCAAGTGGTCTATTGTTTATGCAGATCTTTTACAGTTTAACATATCAGTTACACTTCTACCTGAGCTAAGAGGTGTATAACACCCGGTAAATCACAAATATAGATCTACAGACATACCAGATTAAGTCCGGCCTTTAGAATGACCCATTTTGTACTGATTCTCTCTTACCCTACTAACTTGGGTCTTTGGTTGTAACAGTAGGTAAATATACAGACCGATTTAATGGCTTTAGCATTTTAACAGTTAAGGTTTGAATTCAATGGATCAAGGGGGAAAAAGTATACTTGATCTGTATTCTGTTACGCATTAAAATATAAGGTTAACTCGGGTTAATTGGCAGATACTGACCTCACTTACCAAACAAGCCAACAAGGTTATGTTTTGTCAACTTCAATGAAATACAATGCCTAGAATGGAATGAAAACCACCAGGATATTGTTATTGTCTTGATAAGAGGTTTCTGTTTTGGGTGAAACTCAAACAATGTCTGTGTTGTTTTACAAGCTTTGCGTTTCTGATACTTGCAGTCAAAATTTATGTTCTGTTTTTTAAGTATATTTAATGTATGTGTATATACAGCTCTGGAAAAAATTTAAGAGACCACTGCACCTCACTCAAAACCTTCCTTTCCAATTTTTGGGGAAAGGAAAGTAAAAGGTGCAGTGGTCTTTATTCTTTCCACCGCTGTATATACACATACATTATATGTATATCCCATATATTAAGTTCCTATAACAACAATCTTAAAATGACAGGCATAATCGTTTCTTGACAATTCTCCTCTATCAGTCTACACTTGAAAGGTTGATAATGTAAGCAGATTTGCAGAGTTCAAGAAAATATTTCATAGACGCTGTACATTTATGTCATCATATAATATCCATGCTGAAATTTGAAGTCACATTTTTTTTCACTCTTTCAGCTCTTGGCCAAACGTAAGACTTAATATACTCTGGGCCTTTCTGTATAATGCTAGCTGTCCCTTGAGAGCAGGGATATGGAAGTGAGCCAGGGCATTGCAAGGCTGATGTCATGGTTGGGGGTCTCACAGGAGGCCACCGAGGGGCTTTAGACTTCCAGCTGTGATGATGGCATCGCTTGGAGAAAGTTCTCCATCCGTTTCAAATAGCTGTACAGTTCCAGCACACTGACTTTCAACACACGGACCAGACAGGCCAGCTGTTGTCTAACTATGAAAACTCGGGGTCATTTGGTTTAGTTTTCTGTGTGGCTAATTCGTATTCGTAAGCTAATGCAAGCAAATGGTATGCATTCTTATGCCTGCTCACAATGTCACACCTATCAAATATGAAAAGCCCTTAATGTTCTTAGTAGCACCCCCCCCAATGAAATGTCCTAATGAAAACATGCTGGCCACGTTAACTGTGTTAGTGGAATTTCTTCCCCTGGACTATATGACATCTCTTTATGAACATAGTCAGACTTTTAAAAAGGAGAGTTTACAAACAAAGCATGTAGGAAGCTGCCCTAGAGCATGTTGGGGACGCGCTGAGACTTGTCCACGGCTAAAGGAGGTCTTCCCGAGGGGCTCAGCGTCTGGCTTCTCTTTACGCCAAACAAAGGAAGTAGGCATTCCAGTTATGCAGCGAAGCACCTTGACCCTTGCACAGTGAGCATGCTGGGGCCAATCTGCCAGTCGTGGCCCTCCTGCTGGAGCCTGGCCAGTTGGCAGGCCTGCTCAGCATGGCTTGTGATTACATGTGCTTGGGTACGCATGTAATGTGAAAGAGCTCAGGGTTCAAGAAACACATGGTACCGGCCCTCGTCTCAGGCTGTACTGTAACCGCTGCCTCTACAGAACACACATCGTCACTAGTCTGTCCAGGGAGACGTGTCTGTAATTGAGTTTAGGGTTAATGGACGACGGCGGCGGTTGTTGAACGGAGGGGTTTAAGTGTTGTGGGAACTGTGAAGCGACGGGAGCTGGTAGGAGTGGAACGGACAGGCAGATCATCCTAACGATTGATTCAAGGCTATGTAGCGGACGTCAGGTGATCTGCTTAGCAGGGGCGTGGCCTGTGCCTTCAGCACTGTAGCTGTCACACACCCATTGTTCTGTTCCAGCCTGGGCGTGGCTACGTTGGCTCCCTGTTCTGCTGACCATCTCACCCCAGTCGCTCTGGGTTGTGAGCTCTTCTGTAAGGTTGACTGCACTTTTACGAGCGAGCGTGCTCATAGGACTCCCACAGTTAGACGCTAATGATGAGCTAATGGCCGATTTTCATCCTCCTCAACAATAAGTAGTATAACTGTTATTGTTGTGAGGTTGTCGTTAGCCGTGGTCCTGCAGCTGACCGCTGGTTGTGATTGCCGCGCGGACACGCAGTTATGCGAGGAATCTGTGTCTGGTCTGTGGGCTGAGAGCAGCTGCCCTCGGGTACAGGCGGGGGGGCAGGGTGCTGGCCCTGCTCCGTGTGGCACCTGTCTCAGTGAAAGCCTCCACTATATAGTGGAACAGGTGTTGGCAGAGCAGTTAAGCTCTAAACTAAAGCGTGCACACATCCTGAATTCTAGTCATTGATTCAGGAGAGACCCCATCAATGTTAAGGCCAGTGCTATTCAAGCCTCAGCCCTTCCGTCCCGCCCCACCCCCCACCCCCCGACCAGTCAAAGGGCTGTAGGGATGAGGGCTCCCCTCCCCTCCATCTGGCCCCGGATCCTCTTCCCTGCCATCTAGTCTGTTGGTTCACTGTGTTGGTCAACTGACTATAAAGCTGAATGACTCTGAAGTCCACCATCGAGGCTTCCTGTCTGGGGACGTCCGACCTGCTCTCTCACAACTCGTTTTCAGATATGTCAACGCAGCACAGTGCACCGCCCCCCCACCCCCGCACAGAAGGGCTATTGATCCTGTGAATGAACCGAGTGGAGGATGTGACTGGCTCACGTGCTGAGCCAGATGCTTCATTCACTACTGCCCTGTTCGGGATGAGACGGCGTTTGTCTCGTTTCAGCCAGTCTCATTCATTCCTTAATTCATTTTCCATTTCATCCCCCCTCCACTTAGCTTTGGTTCTCTGTCATTCCTTTCACTTGTCATCTGGACCTGTAAATCAATATCCGGTTCATCTGCGCCGAACAGGGGAGACCTGCTGTGTGTATCTCCCACTCACTGGCTGTGTCACCAGGAGCAGGGACAGACATGCAGATTCCATGTACACAAACAGATACTGGGTCATTGAGCATTGTTATTGTTTAGGAACAGCCACATGGCTAATCTTCCCCTCTGTTCTCCTTCATTGCATATCTCACTGTATCTCTCTCTCTTTTTCCTCTCTCCCCGTCTCTGTCTGTGTAATTCCAAAGCCTTTGTCATTCACATCAATGCTGTCACTCCTGGAAACAAGGGCAGTTTGAGGAATGCGAGGTGTTTTGAGTGAACGGCGCTGTGACATCACCACTGTCTAGAGGGGCGAGTGTGGATTGCAGTTTTAACCATCTGAATGCTGGTTTCAGATTTGTGTGCTGTTCAAGGGGAAGGACATGGGAAAAAGAGGATTGGATTTCTCAGTGGCTTGTTTTGGTCCCTGACTGACTATGTAGGCTTCAGATTCAGGCTGATAAGGTGTGTGTGTGTGTGTGTGTGTGTGTGTGTGTGTGTGTGTGTGTGTGTGTGTGTGTGTGAATGCCCGCCCTCAGTCTGCTTACTAAGCCCACTTTCACACAAAGAGCCTCACCTTCACTCACTGTTACCATGGCCACAGCCGGCACAGTGCCCTCCAAAACGGCGGCCGTCAGTGAGGTGCACAGCTCACAGACACCAGCTTGGAATGAATCGCCATACTGACAAAACACGCTTCTCCCTCGTTGTCAGATTAATGGAAATGTAGGTAGAGCAGAAAAATACATTATTAAGTAATGTTGATTTGCATCGCCTTCGAAGTATGTAGATACTTTCCTTCTGACTACCTTTTGTAAAGGCAAGCATTTAGAGAGCGGGTTCAGAAAGTTGGGAGGAGGAAAGTTTGGACCGTTGTGCGGCTGGAGGCGTGCAGGAAGCCTGTAATGAGTGACTAATGGCGGATGAGGAAGGAAGGTGCGTGGCTTCGTTCTGTGCCCTCCGCTACCGTAATGACGAGGTGTGTGTATGTCCCTAAGGACATCTTATTCCCTGCATCGTGCACTAGTTTTGACACATGTCAATAGGTAGTGTAGGGAGTAGCAGGCTCTGACTCATGCACAGGAACGTCATATTGGCGGGCGGGTACTGGGAAAATCCACATGGAATCAAATCATTACCTTCTTTACCTCACATTCCTCCTCAGATCCCCACACCCTGAGTCAGGTGGGCACATGCTGTCACCTCTCTACAGGCTAGCCTGTACGTTCATGTATACAAACGCGCACACACACACACACACACACACACAACTGGTTTTATAAATACAGTAGTAAAACATTAAACTGATTGTAGATAGCCTAGCCTACATTGTATCTAAACCCAGTTAAGGTCAAGAAATGAGAGGGACTTGACCTTGCTGGTTTGTCTTTTCATGTTACTACGGTTTTATAGGACATAGCTGTTCCATTCAGGTCAGTCATTCACACTTTGTGTCGGCACTGAAGTCCTGTAAGGTGACAGGAGGACTGTTGCCTGTTTCCATTGTGACCTCCAGAGGTCTTGTCAACCAGCGAAAGGCTTTAATGGTTGTCGTGTGTGTTCACTGTGAGGGGCGGCAGAGTAGTCTATTGGCTTTGCAAGGTTCGCTCTCAACAATGGCTGAACACGGCTTCTAAAGGCGGCTCAGAGAGTAGGGGACAAACATAGAAAACATAAAACCTCAAGTTACTCATGAACTTTTGCTGAGGCTACAATAAGGGGCTGCAGGAACAGGCAACTCTGATTGCTTTAAGTGTAATTTTTACAGTGTGATGTGCACACACTGAAGGGAAAAGACGAATAATGTACAGCAGCTAATGGATCCTCGGAAACTAGATGCCGTAACAAACTAAGCAAAATCTGAGAGGTGCCAAATTAAGCACTGCATAGAAAGTATGAACAGCATACATACTATACGTCTCAAGCCTTTTACTGTAATCTGTTGACAGTAACATTTTATGTGACTTTTTTTGTTAACAACAGGTGTCTACTAACAGTGAAATTCTTACTGTCCGGTGTGTGAGGTGACGTGCGGGGTGCTGGTCATGTAGGTTCATGTACATGGGTAGGAGTAGCAGCAGATGGATAATAGATAGCAGCAATGTGAGTAAGTGGTGTTGGTACTTGTGTCAGGTTTAGTAGTAGAGTAGCGAAGGGCATTGGGTGACTCGCAATTTGTCATTTGGCTTCCAACCGGTTCCTCGTTCAAAATCCTTAACGATAAACATTTCAAACATGAAAAAGGCCTCCATGGATCGGACCTGTTGGTCCAGCACATCCCACGGATGCTCAATTGGATTGAGATCTGGGGAACTTCCTCAAACCATTCCTGAACCATTTTTGGTTTGTGGCAGGGCACATTATCCTGCTGAAAGAGGCAAATGCCATCAGGGAAACCATTGCCATGAAAGGGTGCACATGGTCTAAAACAATGCTTAGGTAGGTGGTACGTGTCAAAGTAACATGAATAACAGGACCCTAGGTTTCCCAGCAGAACATTGTCCAAAGCATCACACTTCTTCCGCCGACTTGCCTCCTTCCCATAGTGCATCCTGGTGTCATGTCTTCTCCAGGTAAGTGACGCACCGCATCCGGCCATCCACGTGATGTAAAAGGAAATGTGATTCATCAGACCAGGCCACCTTCGTCCATTGCTCCGTGGTCCATGATGCTCACATGCCCTTTGTAGGCCCTTTGGCAGTGGACAGTAAAGCATTTGTATCTATATTTTCATAGGAAATGTTGTCATTGAGATTGAATTTTCATTAAGTTGCCTTGTTTGTTCTTATGGCCAGGCGATAGACATTATGCATGTTTCTCATGGTTACAGACTTTGAGCAGTGTTTTGAAAGCCTTGACTGTTAATCTGTCTGTTATACTGAAATAGGCCTTCCTGGTGCCATTTTTGGCCAACGCTACTGTAATGCCACATTTTCCATGTCTCTGTGCAGACCTTAGCAGATGCTAGCTAATCAAAAGATCTCTAATCCATAAATCATTATTGGCACATGGGAGGGATTATGTGTCCAGCCCACCTGCTGCTCCTCGGCCAGTCTATAGGGGAGAAGCCGCATGCATTTGGTTTGGTAATTCGCCTTTAGCCACCCTTTCCCTGGATTAGAACACTGCTTGTGTTGGTCTGCCACCATGCAGACCGGTAGGCAGACCACAACTCATGTCGGAGTTTGTCATGGTCGAAGCCTTTCCAGGGCCTCGTGCAACAAAGGAAGTTCATGGAAGATTATAGTAGGATACTTCACATTGTATTTTCTGCTTTTCACTCAACAGTCTTTCTTTCAGTTTTGCTTGTGACACATCTTTTCCTTGTGTTTAGTGTACAGGAACCAGTTACTACGTGCATTATTACAGTGATGGACGACGCACACGTTTATATTACTCCCATTGGGAATAGATGGCTTTCCAGGCATTGAAAAGGGACTATGCCTGGCCGGCTTGCCTCAGTGAACACAGAATAATGGATTTACTAAATGTGCACAACCAACAGGACTAAAATATAGCTGTGAGAAGCAATGAGCAGAGTTAACAGGATGACATGGTGCAAAGGTGTAGTGCGGCTATATTTGAATGTGGTATTTCATAAAAAATGTATACTTTTTTGGCATTTCTTCTTTATTGGACAGGAAGTGGGGAAAGGTTGCAGATATTTCCTAAAAAGCAACGACCAGCAGCAGTTCATGTGCACAAGTGAAGATTTTAAATAATTAACTGAAGCATAAGTATTTAATAGTCAATATTCCTTAATTTACTACATTGTTAATCTCAAACTCAGGTTCATCAGGATAAAGTATTGTATTACCTTAAATAGTTTCAAGTTGTATTTTATTACCTTAAATAGTGTCAAGTTGGAAAGGAAAGAAAAGGGTACAGTGGTCTCTTAATTTTTTTCTGAGCTGTATATATACTTATTACCCAAATAAATGGCCTTAATTTCACTTTCAGGTGCCATAGAAGTTTTCATAGTATTGTATCTTGTGCTTCTCTTCACAAGCACTCATGGAGAAGATTACTGTGAGGATAGATAGATGCTGATGGAGCCAACTAACTTGCTGTGGGCGTATTCCTCATCACTCCCTGTATTAAATATCACTTGGCATATAATCACTTCTGGGTTTATAGGTATTGACTCAAAGCTTCATAAAGATTGTATTTCATCATTCACATGCCTGGCAGATAAAAGACGTTCTTCTCCCGGTACTGTGGCAGAGTTTTGTTGTTGTAGTGGGATGTCCTCTGGCAGGAAACGACACGTGTCTCCTGATTACATCATACTTCAGTGTTGATCAGAAACGCAACTACGGTAAGCGGCGAGAAAGTGCCATTCACATCTTTGGCAAGTTTTTTTTGTTTGCTGAGGATTGACTGACTACTCTCCGTCTCTCTCTCCCACCCTTTCTGTCTCTCGTGGGTACGTAGTCTTTATCCCTAAAGGAGCCTGTCCCATGAGTTCTCGAGTACACTTCATTTCCAACAAGGAGTCCTATCACCTCTGCATTAAAGGGCTGATGCTTCCAGCAGCATGTTAACTGATCTCAGCAGTGTGTAAGCAGTGGCCCTTTATCCCCCAGGGATGGAATAGTGCTCTTCTGTTTCTCTCATCCTTCGGGATTAACATCAAACCTACACCCCTCTCATCTGCCGGATATCCTGATTGTGAATGCCTAAGATTTGTGTGGCATTTGGAAGATGAGTCTGAATACCTCCTGTGAGTTTAAAAGGAGCTGGGATTGCTCCGGGTGGGAGGGCAGGGCACTCTGTTTTACACTGTGTGTATAATAAGGTGCTTTTAATGAGCCTGTCAGTACCCAGACTAGTCATAAGGCAGACTCTGAGGCCCTCTGCCCGCTGTCGGTTGGTGTTCTTCAGGATTACTGTGGCGGCACCACAGACCTTCAAAGGAAGTAGGCGTAGCTCGTCGCAGAGTATTACAACATCTGCCTCCTGAAAGCCAAAATTAGACATCTGCTATCTGTAATTAAAATGGCTCCAATGTGCATGCATGAGGAAATGCATTTACTGTGCGTGTACTCTAGTATATGTATACTGGCGATCACGCTTCCGCTCTTCTAGCTCCCCCGTTTATTGTGGGTGTGGCAGTGGGTTTGGGTGAGCGTGTGAGTCACATGGTTTGGAGGGTAAAGTGATTGGGGACAGACAGCAGCGACCAGAGTGTGCCGTTTCACACATTTAATATCTTGTCAGAAGCTTTTAACACATCTCAGGAAGCTAGGGGCTCCTCACATGTGTGCCATGTCCGGATCCAGGCTCTTCATAGGCCCCAGGTGATTGCCCTGCCCAACCTGTCTCAAATTACACCCTGTTCCTTATATGGGGCTAAGTGGTGGTGCTTTAAGCCCCGCCCACCCTGTCTCAAATCACACCCTGTTCCTTATATGGGGCTAAGTTGTGGTGCTTTTAGCCCCGCCCACCCTGTCTCAAATCACACCCTGTTCCTTATATGGGGCTAAGTGGTGCTCTTAGAAATGGTTCCATTTAGGATGCAGCTCAAACCGAAGATCAAAGAAAACCCTGTACTTTCATGCCTTCATCAAGGCCCCATTCTGAGACTGATTCTCATGGGTTCAGCGGAAACACCCTGAGCAGTGATACTGCTGATTTTGCAAGGTGTGCGTGCGTGCGTGTGTTCGTGCACTGTCCCTGTAACTCCAGCATGCAGGCAGCTTAATTCGGGGATGAAATCAGGAGTGGGGAAAAATTATCTGGGAATGCATTGAATTAGATCATTTATTTATTTCAGTTCGCTACCATCCAAGTACTGTGATGTAGCCTAAACACTACAGTTCAATCTGTGAAGCTGTAACAGTATCTCTATAAGCCCTGACATCCAGCCTTGCATGCTGTCTTGCCCTCACAAAGTTGATTCATTCTAAAACCTGTGAAGCACATAACCCTGCCAACTAAGCTATAGATCATCAGTCAAGGTCAGCCAGTTCAAGCAAGCTCAAGGAAAACATAAAATGACCCAGACTATTTCATTCTATTTGGATCCAAATGACTAATGCATAAGTAGGAGGGAGACAAAAAAGGGTTTCATGTACTATGGTCTGCTGAGAAGTGCTAAGTAGGCAGTTTGTAGGGTACATGAAGACGATGGGGCCCTGGTTTCCCTGATGAAGAGTAGTTTTACTGATTGAAAGGGACTAGAGTGGGTGTTGGTAGGGAGTGTGTGGTAAGGGACTACAGTGGGTGTTGGTAGGGAGGGTGTGGTAAGGGACTACAGTGGGTGTTGGTAGGGAGGGTGTGGTAAGGGACTACAGAGGGGGTTGGGAGGGACGGAGTGGTAAGGGACTACAGAGGGTGTTGGTAGGGAGGGTGTGGTAAGGGACTACAG
>JACXGJ010000388.1:0-32727 GCA_016801105.1 Esox niger
ACGTCTATACTCCCTAATGCACACAAACTTCAAAATCCATTTAAAGCTACACCAAGTAGACAAGTCATTTTATATAATTTTCTACCTAAATATTTATGTTTCCATACATAGTCATGCAAAAAGATGAGTACATCCCAAGGAAAGTTAGCTTTTCTTAAACATATAAGGAAATATGCATATGTTCAACACTATTGACCGATCAAGGTAGCCTAAATTAACAAATGAAATATTCTACTTTGCAAATAAACAAAAGTGCAGTTTCATAGTACACCTCAGGCTATAATAGCTGGTTTCCACCCTTTATCTGAAATTACTTTCATGTAGCCGTTTCTAGTAACTGTCTATCAGTCTCTTACATCAACTTGGAGAAAAGTTTGCACACTCTTCTTTTCAGTTCTGCTTCAGTGGTGTCATGTTCCAGGGCTTTGCTACATGAACGGCCCACTTCAAACCTCTTCACAGCATTTTGATAGGATGGAGATCTGGGCTTTCACTCAAACATTCAGTAATCATCCATTTCTTATGTTTTAGCCATTCTGTTTTAGGTTCTCTTTTGTATTTTTGGACCATTGTCCTGTTTCAATATCCGTTTTGGGAGCAGCTTCAACTGTTTGACAAATGGCATCACATTATCCTCCAGAATTCTCGGGTACAATATGAAATTGATGGTTGACTCAGTGATGGCAAGTCGATCATCAAAAGCAAAGCAGCCCCAAATCAAAATTCCACTGCCTCAACTGCTTTATGTTTGGTTGGGTGTTCTTACGTTCAAAGGCAGTGTTTTGTATTTGCCAAACATGGCATCTGGCATTGTGGCCAAACAACTCCAGCTTTGACTCATGTTCAGAGCGTTTTGTTGCAGTAGTTTTGGTCATATTCTGTTTTGAGAGCAGGGGTTTCTTCCTTCCTGACTTCCCATGTAGGCCAAGTTTGTTCTGTCTCTTTCTGACAGTTGAATCGTGCACTTTGACATTGATGTAGCAAGGGAGGCCTATAAATCCCTTGATGTTACCCTGGTGTTTTTAGAGACTTCTATGAGCAACTTTCAGTCAGCTTTTGTATGGGATGACCCCATGTAGAATAACGGTGTTTCCGGGATTTAGTCAATTTGCAGATGAACTGTCGGGGAGTGGAATGGTGTACTACAAATTGCTCATAATCAAATTTTTTAAGCATTCCTATCGGTCTCTTGGTATTTGTAACAGCCTTCAGTCAAAAACTATATTTTGGGCAAAAATCCAACAATGTCAAGACGTTAACATTCAATCTTCATTAAATGATGTCACGAACAAGAGTAATGTGTTTATTTTCTGTTTCATGTTGGCTACCTCAAAAAGCACTTAATAAACAATAGCACTAAAGTCCATTTATAAAGAGATAACATTATACCAAAATAAATATTATCCAAAGTTTACTCATTATATTATAGCATTAGTGTAGTTTAACATTGTTTATACTGTTCTTGGCTGTTATTGAATCCACACGCTGCTTATGTAATTAAATTCACGCTGGGGTGTTTCTAAAGAACTAGCAGGGATTATGGACTAAGCTTGAAGGCACAGTTTACTGAACCAACGGGGGGAAAACACAGTGCCTGGAACTGTTTCCCTCTCCAATGGAAACACAACACAGTCTTAATAAAAGTGGCTTAGAAGTACTAATTGGGAAGCCCTGACTGTGGAGAATAGTTGCTTACTGTGATTGAGCAATATGCATGCCTCCTGGGTATTCCATAATGCAGAATTCAAATGAATGAAGCTGTGGCAAAAGTTTTTGTTCTTCATTTGGGTTAACTTTGTGGTAATATTTTGTGTCTTAAGGACTAGCCAAGTAAGCACAGGAAAAAAATGACATTTCACCTGTTAAAAAGAGTCAAATGGATTTGACAATTGCCACCGTGTAATTTTCAGAAATGTATTTTTCCTAGTGTACCTTAGTGGACATTTCGTGTCGCTACATTCTGAGGCCGTACATGCTACTTTCTCAAAAGATGCCCTGAGACCTTTGCAAATAACTTAAACCTCCTATTTTGGGCTTGATATGTAATAGTGTCTTGGATGCGCATTATCTAAGTCGAATTGCTATCATACCTCAGTGAAATTCCAAGTTTTAAACCAAGTTGTTTTGATGGTATGGGGCACATATCAAGAGACTTGTTTTGTCTCTACGGCAGGAATAGCAGTAATGCTCATCCCTCCGCCTCGCTCCCTGACAAACTAAACATCTTCTATGCACGATTTGAGGCGACTTACACAATTCTTTCAGTGTGGCCTACAGAGGGCCCGGACGACTCCACTCTGTCCTTAATTAACCACATGTGACGTGAGGAGATCTCTTAAAAGTGAACCCTCGGAAATCACCAGGGCCGAATGCCATTTCTGGCCGTGTCCTCAGGGGTGCGCTGACCAGCTTGTGGAGGTTTTCACCTCCATATTCAACCTCTCCCTGCCCCTTTCTGCAGTCCTCTCCTGGTTTAAACAGACCACCATCGTCCCTGTATCAAAGAAACCTTCCATCACCTGCCTGAATGTCCCTGTAGCACTGACATCTATCATCATGAAGTGCTTCGAGCAGCTGGTTGGAACTCACATCTGCGCGACCCTTCCTGACACCTTGGACCCCTTTCGATTTGTATACTGCCCCAATAGATCTACAGAAGATTCCATCGCCTTGAAGACACGCATCGCCCTCTCCCACCTGGAAAAAAACCTGGAAGAGGTGGGGTACACACCGATGGAGCTGAAGTGGAGAGTGTTCATAAAGATAAACTAATTTGGTCCAGACAAGCAAACTCACCAGTGAAAACTGCCCAAAAACAACTAAACTTCCTGAGGAGATGCAAGAAATCCTCTCACCATCTTCTACCGGTGCACCATTGAAAGCAGACTCTCAGACTGCATTACCGCCTGGTACAGCAGCTTTACCCCCTCCAGAGGGTGATAATGTCTGCGGAGCACATCATCAGCTGCCACCTCCCCTCCACGCAAGGCATCTGCCATACACAATTCCTGAGGAAAGCACAGAACATAATCAAAGATAACAGCCACCCAGGCTAGGATCTGTTCACACTGCTGCCGTCTGGTAGACGCAACCGGGACGCTATTAGGGCACGCACTTCCAGACTCACAGTTTTTTTTCACAAGCCAGAAGGCTCCTCAATCACTAACAATGATCTATGATCAGACTGATCACACATGAACATTCCCAGATGCTCAGATGTCCTTTTGGGTACATTTAAAGGGCATTAGAATATTCCTTTGCATGTACCATTCATAAGCATATTACACTCATATATCTATCTATAATAACCAATACCTCCACCATACTGTTCATACTCCACTTCCTACTCTTCCAAAAGTAAAAATTGTATGTAAATTATTGCCATTCTTGCCCTATCTATATTATTCAATACTACAACCAATATTGCTGCTAGTTTGCAGTACTCTTAAACTGCTAGTGTACAGTGTTCTGTATATTATTGCTTGTTTTCTGTGCTACATTTTTGCTATATTCTTTTTTTCACTAATTTTCACACTATGTAGATGTTGGGTGTCATGTCACAAGAATATTATTGTGCAGAATGATGCTGTGTTGTCTGGTGCATTTGACAAATAAACCTTGAAACTTGAAACATGCATATTTAAACGAGCCCCTGCCCCCAGAGTATTGCATTAGGAAGAGAAGTGTCAGTTTGACATGTCCTGCTCTTGGTCCGAGCGAGACAATAATTGAATGGACAAACAAATGCATAAATGAAATTACTTTTTTGGGCTATTGAATTGAACATTAACAACCTGAAACCCTTGGTATTATGGACAATAGGTTGCAAAGCAGCATTCAGACTTTCCTAATGAGCAAATTGAGAAATGACTAGTCTCTTATATGTAGCCAGAAAATGCCTCTCGAGTGCACGTTTGCTGCTCTCATCAACAGACTAGGGGCATTTAGGAGGTCTAGACAGGATTGCTTAAATAATTATTATAATCAAAACCTCTTCAATTAAAATGTTATTGCAACAGACACCATACATTTGGGAGAGTTTCTCAAGATTGCACGGACCTGATGAAATTCAGTGGATATAAAAAGTTTACACACCCCTGTTAAATAGCCAGGTTTTTGTGATGTAAAAGAATGGGACAAAGATAAACCATTTTAGAACTTTTTCCACTTTTAATGTGACATATAATGTGAACAATTGAATTGAAAACAAACTGGATGTCCCTCCGAAATTTATGAAAAAACAAGAAGAAAGCTGTTTCCAAGAGGCCTACAGCAACAATAAAGGAATTTCTGGCAAGTACTGGCTGTGTCCTACATGTGACAACAATCTCCCGTATTCTTCATATGAATGGGCTATGGGGTAGGGTGGCAAGACGGCAGCCTTTTCTTACAAAGAAAAACATCTGAGCCCGGCTGAATTTGCAAAAACAAACATCAAGTCTCCCAACAGCACGTGTGAGAATGTGTAATGGTCTGATGAAACCACGGTTCAACTTTTTGGTCATAATTCCAAAAGGTATGTTTGGCCCAAAAACAACACTGCACATCATCCAAAGAACACCATATCCACAGTGAAGCATGGTGGTGGCAGCATCATGCTTTGGGGCTGTTTTTCTTCAGCTGGAACTGGAGCCTTAGTCAGGGTGTAGGGAATTATGAACAGTTCCAAATACCAGGCAATTTTGGCAGAAAACTTTTGGGCATCCGTTAGAAAGCTGAAGATGAAAAGAAAGTTCATCTTTCAGCAGGACAACGACCCAGGGCACACATCCAAATCCACAAAAGCATGGCTTCACCAGAAGAAGATTAACGTTTTGGAATGGCCCAGCCAGAGCCCAGACCTGAATCCAATTGAACATCTGTGGGGTGATCTGAAGAGGGCTGTGCACAGGAGATGTCCTCGTAATCTGACAGATTTGGAGCGCTTTTGTAAAGAAGATTGGTCGTATCAAGGTGTGCCATGATAATAGACTCGTACCCAAAATGACTGAGTGCTGTAATAAAATGAAAAGGTGCTTCAACAAAGTATTAGTTTAAGGGTGTGCACACTTATGCAACCAGGTTAGTTTTCCATTTTTCCCTCTCAAAGATTTCAGTTTGTTTTTCAATTGATTTGTTCATGTTATAGGTCACATTAAAGGTGGAAACATT
The DNA here is from genome assembly GCA_016801105.1 of Esox niger. Taxonomy (NCBI): domain Eukaryota; kingdom Metazoa; phylum Chordata; class Actinopteri; order Esociformes; family Esocidae; genus Esox; species Esox niger. The sequence continues at coordinate 5,152 of JACXGJ010000388.1, forward strand.
TCTGACATGCTTTATCTTTGTCATTTTTTTTACATCCCAAATACCTGGCATTTTAACAGGGGTGTGTAGACTTTTAAAATCACTGTATATTCATGCTAATAATAAATGGTAAGATAAATGTCAAAGATTGACATGGGCCATTGAGTCTGAATATGAATGTGTTACGTCCTGACTATGCCCCTAGCCATCTTCAAACTGGCTGGGGCCATAGTCAGGACGTGGCCAATAGAGGTGCCTCTAGCCACCTCTATGCACTTGGGTCTCCCCAATTGGAGGCAGGTGTTGTGTATTGCCTCCAATTGTGGAACCTATTTATGTTGTGGGTTTGCCCACAGTAGTTGTGGTTTATTTTGGTTGTTAGCCGTAGGCTCTAATACCCAGTCAGGAGAGCTGCTTTGAGTTTGTTTGTTTCTTTTGTTCATCCTTCAATTAAACTATGGATTCATTATACCTTCATACCGTCTCTGAGCCTGAGTCCTTCCACCAATTCCACCAGCTCTATGACAGAATGCTCAAAATTAAGTGAAAGGGGTGTCATCAGATATCCAGATAGCTGTTGATGTCTTTAATAGAGTGCAGATTAGTGAGAGTTGTGTTCCTTCATAGAGCAACGGCGTGGTTGATATGAATGTATGTCAAGTCTTGTCAGTGTTTAGAAACCAAATGTGTACCAAATTTAGCTATATACAAATATTAATCACTGATAGTATTATGCATTTATGTGTCGGACCAGGCCAAAATAAATGGTTAACAGTCATTTTATTTAGGTTCTAATCTGACAGATACTGGTTTGAGCAACTAATGTCCACTGTTGTGGCATATCTAGTTTTGTGCAGATCGGACATTCAGCGACTGAGGTGGAGTATATACATATAAGTAAAAGAATTACATGAAAAAGTCACTGTGGTATTCTTTTGCACGTACGTATGCACTGAGACCAATCTAAGGTCTACACAAAAAGTAGGTCATACAGTATTACAGTTCAGGAAAAAATTAAGAGACCACTGCACCTTTTTCTTTCCTTTCCAAAAATGTTGAAAAGGAGGAGTGTTAAGTGAGGTACAGAAGAGTTAAAATTAAGAGACCACTGCGAATTAAATGCTTCTGTTCCTCACTCAAAACTTTTCTTTTCAAATTTTGGAAAAGGTGTAGCGGTTTCTTAATTTTTTTCCCGGAGCTGTAGTTGAAGGAAAGGAGAGCTGTCAGAAATGATGATATAATGTATGCCATTTTACAGAGAAAATAACCAGAGGTCAATCAGTTTAGACAGAGACAAGCCAAACAGGTTATTCATTCCCAACTTACTCATTAAAAGTTTTCTAAATCTTTGCAGTCTCCAGTTAAAAAAACCTAGTGGAAAACATTCTCAGGGAGACAGTAGACATTAACGCATCGACTTGGAAAATGGCTTAAGATGGGATATGGTGAAGATGAGTACTCCCACACATATTCCTACATGTCCCCTTTACTAATGATGTACAATGCCAAATCCAACTTCTCCCCTCCTCCCATTTACAGTTGTATCTATCCAAATGTGTTGTGGTTTGCCCAACCAGTCATTGCAGAGAAGAACAAGTTTTGATCTGTCTATCAAACGTTTTGGCAGATCGTCTTGGGACAGAGTTGTTCCAGATCCCATATCGTTAAAAGCAAGATGCTTTGGGAAGTCGCCCTGAGAAGCCAGATGATTTGGCCCATGCCTTGAAGGCTTATGCCAATCAGCTCATTCCAACTACTGCTCCATAAGACTGGCTCTACTGAACACTGTGCCTCTTCACTAATCTTGTGGTTCGCCAAGCAGTACGCCAGTGGTTCCTCAAGTCTACTTAAATCTTAACACTGCATGACAGTCACATAAATGTGTATTTTGTTTTGACGGCCAACCAACTGATCCATTGGTAATATAGCATGCAATGGATGTTGCAATTAATTATCTAGATCCACTACATGATTGTGAGAGATTGGGTATTGGATTGCTAATTGGACCCGCGACTGACAATGTGTTTCCACCAGCTGTCAGGGAACCATCAAAATATTGCCATTGCTCTGAACAATATTGGAGATTTTAAGATTTTTCAATTGTTTATTTTTTTCCCCCAACCAGATTCAGAATGTGCTAAACAGAGCAATTAAAGGAACAAGTTGGTTTTAACTCACACGGTGTCTCTAAAATGGTTTTCTAAAGACAACAAATGAGAAGTGGTTATCATTTAATGAGCTTTGTTCTGTATAAAGGCTTCAGGCATCGGACTGAATTACAACAGGTCTCTACTGGTCTGGTTCTCAGATTTACTGTTTTGGAGGTCATTGGCTTGTTAGCAGCGCTTGCTGATCTGAATGGTTTTGGCAATTAGCACAGCGGATTGGTTGTTGTTTCCTGAAGATCAGGACAACCAAATGGTCATGTTGGTGTGACCTACTGGTCTCTCAGGTCTCGTATAAAACAGAAGGCCGCATAGGCTGCTGAGCAAACGGATAAGCAAAAACAAGTCCTCACAAATCAGACAGATACGTTGTCCACCTCTGTTCCTGTGGACTGTACTAACTTACTACGACTGTGGCAACTGATCAATAAAAATAAATGTTGATAATTAATATTGTTCGCAACGAATGTTGGCACAATCAATTAGTTGGGACTACACGAGACACAGCAAAAAAATACATTTTGAAAGGTGGTAGAGGCTGAGATGGTGATGGCTGAGATCGTGGAAGCTGAGGTTATAGAGGCTGAGATGGTGGAGGCTGAGATGGTGGAGGCTGAGGTGGTGGAGGCTGAGGTGATGGAGGCTGAGGTGATGGAGGCTGAGGTGATGGAGGCTGAGGTGATGGAGGCTGAGGTGATGGAGGCTGAGGTGATGGAGGCTGAGGTGGTGGAGGCTGAGGTGATGGAGGCTGAGGTGATGGAGGCTGAGGTGATGGAGGCTGAGATGGTGGAGGCTGAGGTGATGGAGGCTGAGGTGATGGAGGCTGAGATGGTGGAGGCTGAGGTGGTGGAGGCTGAGATGGTGGAGGCTGAGGTGATGGAGGCTGAGATGGCGGAAGTTGAGGTGATGGAGGCTGAGGTGATGGAGGCTGAGGTGATGGAGGCTGAGGTGATTGAGGCTGAGGTGATTGAGGCTGAGATGGTGGAGGCTGAGATGGCGGGGGGTTACACTGGAAGAAAGTTGCGTACAACCAAAAACATCAAAAGTCTGGGACCACTCTATGTTTACGAATTCTATAGATTTTTATTTTATTTTTTATCTGCATATTTTTTCTATCCGATATATCTATTACTTGAAGGAGTAACCAACGGATTAAACGATTAACAAAATAGTTGTTAGTTGTACCCCTACAACTTTCAAAGGTGCACCTGAATGACCGTGTCACTGTATTTGTGCAGTGTAACAGAGCATCTCCCCCCCCTGTCACTCTTTCTCTTGCACATTCTCTCTTATTCTTGCTCTTGTTTTCTCTCTCTCATTCTTTCTCCCGCTGTCTCGTTTGCTCTCTCCATCGTTCTGTCGCACTCTTGCATCCTTTTTCTCTCGTTCTCTCTCTCTGGATCCCTCCGTGTCATCTTCTGAAGTGGGATGGGGCCCTCTTGAGTGGTACAACAGTAACTCCTCGGGTCTCTTGGGCCTCGCTGCAACCTACTTCTTCCTATAACCTACTTTAGGAGCTTTTTAAAAAGGCCAGCATGGGAACCCAGGGAAGCTGTATGTCTCTTTTCTCCTCGATCACCGAGATGAGGGAAGGTTGGAGGTTGGAGGTCAAAGGGAGTATTTTAATTAAAGAGCGGTACACTGAAAATATAAATTACTCAGATGCCAGTTGTGTCTGTGCTGTGTCTCTAACCTGGCTTGAGGGGGACATGCATGATATTTAATGATTTAAACTGAAGTGAATTACTATTTATTGAGGTAAATATCTATTGCATAGTCCCAATCCCTTAATGGAATCTGCTCTAGGAATCTGTAGACTATTTGGAATCAGTAGGCTATTTTTCTGTAGGCTGTTTTATACAGAAACCTCCAGACACAATGTAGTTTATTAAGGTGCAGAAGGTGCTGAATCAGAAGTCAGATGGGAGGAGTGTGTGTGGTGTGCGTGTTTGTGTGCCAGCCTTATTTTTATTGAAATATTGAATTAGTCCTGTGGGAGGCTTTATTGTAACATATGGTAAATACATTATAAAACGGGGGGGGGGGGGGATATTACTTCTTGTAGATAGAAAACACTCCAGGCACTCTTAAATTTATAAGTATGTAGAAATAGAATACCTGTACAATTCCAAATAACCTCCCTCTTCCTGCTGCTAAATAAAACTGGATTAAAATCAAAGAAAAGGATGCAGCCCTGTTTTTCAAATCATGATGTAGCCCTGAACTCAAAATGATAGCCCGCCCCTGTGTAAGAGGTGAGGTTTTGGAGAAAATAGGATTTCAAATGGAAATTCACCCAAGGTTCCCCATGAGTATAGCAATATCAGATATATGTGTGTGTGTGTGTGTGTGTGTGTGTGTGTGTGCACCTCTTCACCAGAACATCATGGTTACCTTCCTGGGCATGTCCGTCTGCCAGACCATCTGTAGCAAAGACAGGACCCTAATCTCTGGCCTGCTTCCATCACAGCCACCTGCCTCAAACACCTATGCGTCTAACTTAGTGTACCGACATCCTGGCATAGGTCAGTGTTTCCTAATCCTGGTCCTTGGGACCCATGGGGGTGCATGTTTATGTTTTTGCCCTAGCACTCATGCACCTGTTTCAAATGTTGCCCTATAATTTACACGCTTGATTGACATAATCAGCCTACCATCAAGTCTTTCATTTGAAACAGGTTAGTAGACACTAGTTAGCCTATTACTGTCTAATGAGCAGTAAAAACGATCAGTGGCAAAAGCCATACATTTCAAAGATACTATTTGTGGTGGAGGTAGACTTAATAAGAACCGTTAGTCTGTTTAACACAATGTTTAATGGTGTCCAGCCACTGGCCAAACGTGCAGCACCATGGAATGGTGGTTAAAGTCAGTGCCTCTCAAGTGGGAGACTTGAGATCGAATCCAGTGAGGGAAAAAATATTTCTTGATTGTAATTGCGAGCCGGCTAAACTAGGCTTGCCTGGTTCCTTTTTTGTTTTACATAACATGGAGATAATATATGTTGAATTGTGGGTCTAGTCTTTTTATTTCTACCTCTCCTTTTTGTGTTAAATGTGTGGCATTCCCCAAAATGTCACTGTGCTCAAAAAAATTAAGGGAACACACAATCCTCACAGCATCATACCAAGTCAGTGAAACTACAGGGATATGGTTTAGGTGTAAATCAAAGTAAAAAACATGTGCACTGGAGCGGGAGCAGCCAGACAACCCCCAAAAAGGGAATGGTTTTGCAGGTGGTGGCCACAGACAATTGCTCTCTCCTTATCCTTCTTGACTGACACTTCCCTAGTTTTGTGTATTGCTGGTTTCCTTATCATCACTGGTAGCATGAAGCAGTACCTGCAGCCAATTCAGTTTGCACAGGTAGTCCTGCTCCTCCAGGATGGCACATCCATATGTGCCCTCGCAAGAAGGTTTGCTGTGTCTCCCAGTACAGTCTCAAGAACATGGATGAGATACCAGGTGATGGGCTGTTACATAAGGAGAGCTGGATAGGTCCATAGAAGGGCATCAACTCAGGAGGACTGGTATCTGTTACTTTGTGTGAGGAGGAACAGGAGGAGCACTGCCAGAGTCCTACAAAATGACCTCCAAAGGTTTATGAGTTGCCATGATAAAATTCATACAAGTTTGAACAGCCTGTGATTTTAATTAGGTCTTCAATGTGAGATCAAATACAGCCTTCAATCATTTGGTGATTTTGGTAACAATTGACCGTTACATGATTTTGTTCTGGATTAATTACTCAATGTACAGTGAAGATTTTGATCATTAATATATTTTTTTAATCGAGACTTGATGTGTGATTTAAGTTTTCCCTTAATTTTATTGAGCAGTGTGTGTATCTCGCCTGTTTGAGTTACGTTTTTGTAACTTTTGAGGGCAACGTTTAATTTATGCTAGATAATAGGGTTTTGAGTATAGTGTGGAATCTGAGCATCAACAATTACAATATGAATGTATGTTTCATTGGAAGTGAATGTGCCTAGATAATGAGAATAACAGAAACATCTCTTTTTAGACAGGAATGTTTACATTGACCATGTGGCATGGGGGTTACTGTCTTGGAAACCTGATCTATTCTAGGTTGACACACCCTTCAATGTATATATCAGCTTGTAACCAACATTAGTGAGAAGAGACTGAGTGAGATGGGATTGAGGTTGTGTAAGGAAGACCAGGTCCAAAACCTCATGAATAAGACAATCTAATGCTGCAATAAACAAATGATCTACTCCCTCCCTTGACAACCGGGTACGTTGTCAACGTAGTCATTATTACAACCAATACGAAACGGCTGATTTCTAACAGCATGTTGCCGTGACCGGAAGGACACATTTTAACGAAGAAGTAGTTTTTCCTAGTTACTGGTTGCTGAGAACAACTGAATAATGAGTCGTGACACTACGCCTTACAACGAACTGTCAAGATTGCATAAGCGTTAGTTAGTCAAACAAGCCCTATGACGACCCGACTAGTCTACAGTGTTTATCGCATGGAATCTCTCTGCGGGTGCGGACAGTCCGTCTCAACTTGGTGGGATGTTGACCGGTGTTTTCAGTGCAGAACTGTATTTCGTGTCGCCAAAGGATGATGACACTGTTTTTTCCTTTTGAGGATTAGTGTGATATTGTATTTTTCGGCGATTATACAGCAACTTTAAAAGTTAAAATATAATGCCGTCCAGTTGTACACATTCAACAAGAGGACGTTGAATGAGGACTCAGACGTACACGATGCGTTCATGTTTAAAAATCATGGCGCGAATAGGACACCATCAAGAACAAAGAGGATCATTAACAACAATGCCTGGAATCAAAATGGATAGAAAGAAAAATTTAGTTTTTCGATAATACAAGATGGATTCTGAGAAAGTTGTATATGGACAGATGGAGAGGGTGGTACATACGATGAGAAAAAATGAAGGAAAGTTAAGATGGCCGAGAAAGGACAACAGTTGTAAGTCGGGAAAGGAGACAAAGGAGACAAGCACAATGGACGAAGATTCATTCTGTTTGACCACCTGGCCGACCAACAGTAGTCTCAAGATGGAGTCTCTCTAATGGGATCCTGGATTATGGACAATACTAGGAACTAACGTGAGCTTTCATAATCATTGATTCAGAGTTCTTAAATGTTTATTTCCTAAAATGTGTCGTACCTAACCATGGTATGAAGCTGGAACTTATCAAGGAGACCAGATCTCCTTCCTCGGTAGTAGCCATGCTTATTTAATTAAAAATTACATGTAGTTTGGAAAGCACTTTGATGGTATATAGCATGTTTTAATAGGCATTCAAAATAGCTTGTTTTGTTCTGTCATGTTTGTACACATTTTGATGGGTATTGAAGAAATAGCCTGTTTTGTTGTGCTTTGTCATGTTCACTATGTAATTTTGAGTCAAATTTATTTATTGCGTTGATGATAATTTTAAAATAAGTTGGGCCTCAATGGTCTAACGGCAATTTTGGTAGGCTTTAACAGGCCCACCGCATGGTAACCATCTGTTGTGTTCTGAGCATTTCGCTAGCACACGTGGGTACATCTGAAACCTAGCTATGAATGGGAAATTGGTACAATGATTTTCTAATCTGGTAAAATCGTCTCATGGTTGTCTTACAAAAGGTTAAAGTATTCTCTCCTTATATATTGTATAAGTGGTAGAATGAAGAATCCACAAGGTGTCAGTCTAACGTTAAGGAGACACGCTGTGTCCCATGAGGACAGATTTTATTCCAATATAGTGATAGCCTAAAAAAGAGGGTAATACAGCTAAAACGAGTTTATGCCCCTCAATAAGATTAGATGCTGTATTTAAAATACTGAATTTAGTTTGGTTAAATAATATAGTTTCTCTTATTTGTATTTGCCAACGATAAATGGGATAATACTTGTGTTTTTAAAAACAGACGCCTGATAATTGTTAATGGAGTTTAGGTCCTAAGATGGTAAATTGACTAATGAACAAATATGGTATTGATGTAAGTGTTTATGGTCTACATTGAGTGTCCTTAGGATTACTTATATGACATCACCAAAATCAAGGTACAATATCAGTTTTTTCTGTCTACATCACCATTCTAAAGAGTTTTTTAAATTTCCACCCGAATGTTGAGTTGACATGGCACACCCCCTCCATCCAATGGGCCCACAACCCATGGGAGGAACCGCTGGGGTCGGGTGTGCTGCTGTATGGGTGATAGTGAAGGCCGGGGGCCTCAACGTACCAAGCCCGGGTGGCATGGGCTGGCTCTGGGGGCGTGGAACGTCACCTCTCTGTGGGGGAATGAGCTGGAACTTGTGGGGGAGGTGGAGCGCTATCAGTTAGATCTGGTGGGGCTTACTTACACGCACAGTCACGGTTCTGGAACCGTACTCCTGGATAGGGGATGGACTCTATTCTTCTTTGGAAATGCTCAGGGTGTGAGGCGCCGGGCGGGGGTTGGGATACCCATAACCCCCCGGCTGAGCTCCGCTATGTTGGAGTTTTCCCCGGTGGATGAGAGGGTCGCATCCCTACGCCTAAGTGTTGTGGGGGGGAAATTCTGACTGTTGTTTGTGTGTATGCCCCGAACAGCAGTTCGGAGTATTCGGCCTTCTTGGAGACCCTGAATGGAGTCCTTGTACGGGGCTCCAATAGCGGACTACATAATTCTGCTGGGGGACTTCAACACGCACGTGGGCAATGATGGAGACAACTGGAGAGGCGTGATAGGGAGGAACGGCCTCCCTGATCTGAAGTTGAGTGGTTGTTTGTTGTTAGAGTTCTGTGCTAGCCATGGATTATCTATAACGAACACCATGTTTGAATTAGGCACCTCAAGGGGAGGTAACCCTCATACACCTTGGTGGACTCCGGTTGTCAGGGAAGCCGTCCGACTGAAGAAGGAGGCCTTTCAGGATACGGAGGCAGTTGCAGTGTACCGGCTGACCCGAAAGCTGCGACCTCTGCAGTGAAAGAGGCAAAACAGCGGGTGTGGGAGGAGTTCGGGGAAGCCATGGAGAAGGACTTTCGGTCGGCACCAAGGTGTTTCTGGAAAACCGTCCGCCACCTCAGGAGGGGGAAACAGGGAACCATCCAAGCTGTGTACAGTAAGGTCGGAACGCTGTTGACCTCAACTGAGGAGGTATTGGGGCGATTGAAGGAACACTTTGAAGAACTACTAAACCCCACTAACACGCCCTCTTTAGTAGAGGTAGAGCTGGAAGCTGATGGGGAAGCATCGTCAATCTCCTTGGCAGAAGTCACTGAGGTAGTTAAACAGCTGCACAGTGGCAAAGCTCCGGGGATTGACGAGATTCGTTCAGAAAGGTTGAAAGCTTTAGATGTGGAGGGGATATCTTGGATGACACGCCTCTTCAACATTGCGTGGGAGTCGGGGGCAGTGCCTAAGGAGTGGCAGACTGGGGTGGTGGTTCCCCTGTTCAAAAAGGGGGACCAGAGGGTGTATGCCAATTATTGAGGTATCACACTACTCAGCCTCCCTGGGAAAGTCTACTCAAAGGTGTTGGAAAGGAGGGTTCGGCAGATAGTCGAACCTCAGATTGAAGAGGAACAATGCGGATTCCGTCCTGGTCGTGGAACAACCGACCAGCTCTTTACTCTTGCAAGGATCCTGGAAGGAGCCTGGGACTACGCCCATCCGATCTACATGTGCTTTGTGGATCTGGAGAAGATCCTCTGGGAGATACTGTGGGAGGTGCTGCGGGAGTATGGGATGAGGAGGTCCCTTAGGGCTATCCAGTCCCTGTACTTCCAAAGTGAGAGCTGTGTTTGGGTTCTCGGTAGTAAGTCGGACTCGTTCCAGGTGGGGGTTAGTCTCCGTGTGGGCTGCGCTTTGTCAACAATCTTGTTTGTAACGGTTATGGAGAAGATATCGAGGTGCAGTCGGGGTGGGGAGGGTTTACAGTTCGGTGGGCTGGGGATCTCATGGCTGCTTTTTGCAGATGATGTGGTCCTGATGGCATCATCGGTCTGTGACATCCAGCACTCACTGGACCGGTTCGCAACCAAGTGCGAAGCGGTTGGAATGAGGATTAACACCTCAAAATCTGAGGCCATGGTTCTCAGCAGGAAACCGATGGAGTGCCTCCTCCGGGTAGGGAATGAGGTTTTATCCCAAGAAGGGGAGTTCAAGTATCTTGGGGTCTTGTTCGCAAGTGAGGGAAAAATGGAGCTGGAGATTGCCTGGAGAATCAGAGTAGCGGGAGTGGTGTTGCATTCGCTTTACCGCACAGTTGTGACGAAAAGAGAGCTGAGCCGGAAGGCAAAGGTCTCGATATACCAGTCAATCTTCGTTCCTACCCTGACCTATGGTCATGAAGGCTGGGTCATTACCGAAAGAACTAGATCGCGGGTGCAAGCGGCTGAAATTAGTTTTCTCAGAAGGGTGGCTGACGTCTCCCTTAGAGAGAGGGTGAGAAGCTCAGTCATCCGTGAGGAAATCTGAGTAGAGCCACTGCTCCTTTGCATTGAAATGAGCCAGTTCAGGTGGTTTGGGCACCCTAGGGAGGTGTTCCAGGCACATCCAGCTGGGAGGAGACCTCGAGGTAGGTCCAGGATTAGGTGGAGAGATTATATTTCGACACTGGCCTGGGAGCGCCTCGGGATGCCCCAGTCGGAGCTGGCAAATGTAGCTCGGTTAAGGGAAGTTTGGGGTCCCCTGCTGGAGCTGCTGCCCCCGCGACCCGACAATGGATAAGCGGATGAAGATGATGATGATGTTGAGTTGCTGTGTAAATAACAATAAGGACATTTTTACCAACAGCTAAAATTTTAAATGAGTTGGACACTAAATCTAAATCTTTTGTTAACGATGTCGGCTAAATTGAAAAGATAGTCTCAGAGCCATGTCATATACTTTAAACAAAACATTTGGCCTTTATGACCTACCAGCAGTGGATAAAGTCCTGAGCTCCAGGAAGGGGGGCAGACCCCCTGGGATGGCCTCTACCAATGTTTCCCATTATATCAGAGTAGCCTACTACTAAGGGTTAAATTTGAGTGTTCAGACTGGTCTCATCTGTGGTAATTTCACCAACACATGCATATTCAGTATTGGGATTATCAAACATTAAATGAAAGCTAAATATATTTTCCTCTCATTAGCTTTAATGTTGAAATGTATGGTTTTGAAACCAACTCAAGTGAGGGTAGGAACCTATAGTCATTCCCCATTTTTGCTGATAGAACAATCAAAAGAACCATAGACGTGATCAAAGAAAATGCATAAAAGTTGTGATTTAGGGTTTGGCTGACCTCCAGTATTTGGAATAAAAATGTATGTACGTTTGTGAATTCCCTAAAATGTAGGAGGTTAATCAAGACACTGTTTGTATGCCATGAGGTAGTTTGGCCATTATCCTAAAAAAAATCAATATTTGTGTGATGTAGCTATGCTCATACAGTTGCCCTGGTGGTTGCAGTGGGTACACAATTGGGACAGGAGTTTGGTCAGATACTCCTTTTGTTGTTTCGTCTTAGTCATTTGCAACGTAATTGCATGGGCGTTTTCTTTTTATTAGGAATTTAATTGTACTTGTAATGATTTTTTAAACATGTAATGTTTTTCTTTAAATGTTTGATTGGGGGGATTTTGGAATCTGAGCATTAACAATTACAATATGAATGTACGTTTCATTGGAAGTGAATGTGCCCAGATAATGAGAACAACAGAAACATCTCTGTTTAGATTCTCTTTGTAGGTTGCGCTCAGATAACCACAGAAATGTTTACATTGACCATATGGCATGGGAGCTACTGTCTTGGAAACCTGATCTATGCTAGGTAGACACACCCTTCAATGTATATATCAGCTTGTAACCAACATTAGTCAGAAGCGACTGAGTGAGAAGATATTGAGGTTGTGTAAGGAAGACCAGGTCTGTAACCTCATTAACAAGACAATCTAATGCTGCAATAAACAAATGATCTACTCTTTCCCTTGACAACTGGGTACACGATCATTATTACAACCACTACACAAGACGGCAGATTTCGAACAATAGCATTTCATTTTGTGTAGTAGTCTTGCACTTGGTCAATATGGTGTTAGTTGAAAAATGTGTTTATAGTTCTATAATAACATAGTAAATTTTCAGAAAAAACAGCTAACATTGAAAAACTGCCTTTTGGTCCTGTCTACAAGTTTAAAACTTAACAAGGACACTATCTGTCAACAAAGATTCTGGCTTTCATTGCAGCTGAGGAACGCAAAGCCAGATCGATCAGAGCTGCCAGGTTGGCCCATTAGAAAAAGAAAAGCAGAGCAGGATAAGATCCCTTAATTGCCATCTTTTAATTTCCCCCTTTCTTCCCCTGACAGCTTTGAAGGCGTGAAGTTCCCTGTTAATTACTAATCATTAACTGTTGCGTTGTTTTGTCATGTAGTGGTAAGAAAATATGTTTTATAAGGTAAAACAATAGAGGAGAAATATAATAGGGAAGGGAAATTGGAGTTCAATCATCTGGAACAATTTGTCTTCCTGTCCTGTAGTATTTCTACCAGATAATATATTAAATTAGTGCCAACCAATAATTCACTAACAGTCCTTCCAGATAATACAGTATGTTATTCCCAACAAACTATTCACTAACATTGTCCCACAAGATAGAACCATACATTTGTCTCACCAGATAATATACAAAATTAGTCACAGCAGATATTTCACCAACATAGTCCCACCAAATAGTACAGTATATTAGGCCCAACAGAAATACACTAACAATGTCCTGCTAAATAGTATACAGAGTTAGTCCAGTAGTGGTTTTGATTTTATAATTAAAAAAAATATTGAGACAAAAATGACCTAACCTATTTTTGGCAAAATATTCTAACAATTTGCCTAGCTCTAGACTTGGTATTTTCTAGTTAGCATTTCTTTCAACAGAATGATTAAGTCAACAGAATATTGATATAATTGCATATTATTGACCTAGAACATCTTGTAACAGGGTCTGTGATACAGAACAACCCTCGACTGTCACTATGAGAACACTACTGAAACACTGCATTGTTTAGGTTATTACATTGGTGACCTCAGAAAATACTCTGTGTTACCTGTAATTCTCAGCTCCTTTAGCCTATTTCCATACATTACCAAAATTACAATGGCTGTGTTAACACAAACCATTAACGATGTAGTCTGGGAATTTTACGATTGGGATGAATTAGTAATGTGTTGATTATAAGTACAACCCTGATTCCAAAAATGTTGGAAAGTTGAGTAAAATGCAAATAAAAATGTAATGCAATGATAAATAATGCAAATAATGTATCCATATATTTAATTGAAAATAGTACAAAGACAACCTCTCAAATGTTGAAACTGAGACATGTTACTGGTTTTGGAAAAACACATGCACATTTTGAATTTGATGCCAGCAACACGTTTCATAAATAGTTGGGACAGGGGCACGTTTACCACTGTCTTGCCTCACCTCTTCTTACTCTGTAAGCATCTGGCATCTAAGGAGACCAATTGCTGTAGTTTTGAATGTGAAATGTTTTCCCATTCTTGCTTGATATAGGATTTCAGCTGCTTAACAGTTCAGGGTCTCCATCGTTGTTTTATTTTCAAAATGCCTCAAATGTTTTCCGTAGGGGACAAGTCTCGACTGCAGACAGGTCAGTTTAGCACCCAGACTCTTTTACTACTGAGCCATGCTGTTGTAATACGTGTAGAATGTAATTTGGCATTTTTTTGCTGAAATAAGAAAGGCCTTCCCTGAAAAAAGACGTTGCCTGGAGGGCAACATATGTTGCTCCAAAACCTGTATACACCGATCAGCCATAACATCATGACCACCTGCCTAATAATCTGTAGGTCCCACTTTTGACGCCAAAACAGCCCTGACCCATCGAAGCATGGACTCCACTAGGCCTCGGAAGGTGTGCTGTGTTATCTGGCACCAAGACGTTAGCAGCAGATCCTACTAAAACCGTCAAATGCCTACACCAATTGACGTTTGAGTTTTTAATTAAAATACAACTGCCATTTTGATAGCTACCTTCCACGACTTATTTACAATTTTCCATTGTTGCAATTCTAAACCGATTAACCGAAAACTCTTTAGAAACTATTTATCAATTTCTTTTAACCTATTTTCCAACTTAATCCACCATCAGCCCATATCCAAATGGTACCCAGACAATAATCACCCCTCACTGAATGCATGACCTCAGTGGATGAATGCGCAATACTCCCAGATTAATAAAAAATCTAATTAGGCCATTATTGAAACATAATATAAATTATATAGGCTATTTGTCACACGGGATACCGTTTTTCAATAGGAGATTCAGCTTATTGTGTAGGCTAATTCATCAAATTTAAATTGAAAATGTAAATATACATTATTTTATGAGGGAAAGAGAAACGAAATCGCACACACATTCTATCGTCTCTCTTTGAATTTTCTCTGCTGATTTTCTGAAGATTAATATTAAACTGTATTAGGCTAAATAATTATTCACAAAATGAAATTCGAAAGATATCTCCTATTTTTCTACTTACTCCTCTCGGTTTTTTGATAACTTATTCATGTCACCCTATAGAAAAATATGATTTGTCAGTAATCTATGAGACTTGCTATGTATTGGCGTTGTAATCACCTTGATAGCCCCACGACAACAGGCAGGAGAAACGTGCAGATGCGCCATTCTCAACCTACTAATTTCGGACCTAGTCTTTTTCTAATAGTTCCTCACAGTTTTTTGATAACTTATTCTTGTCACTGAGAGAAAGTAGGCTTGAAAAACTTAACACAACACAGATGTACTATCTAACTCTTGAGCACAGGTGTATAGATGCCTCCTGCTAGGAGTTGCCCATGTGACTGTCACAGTTTTGAGGGATAGGACCATTGAACATATGCTGGAACATCCCATACAAGGGTCATTTAGGCCTTTCTTATTGGAGGGTTTAACCCTAGGCTGCCTCCCTTGTATAGGTATAAGTACTGTGGAACTTCCTGTATTCTTTGGAGAGGGAGAGAGAGAGTGGGAACTATGACCTGTTATCATCGACGTCTCATGCTGAATAAAGATGGCTCTCCCCTGACTTTTGGTTGCATAACTTTTGTTCTTGGACATCAGAGAACAGGAAGCTAACATCACCTATAGAAAAATCTGATATGGCAATAATCTATGAAGCTTGAGTTATGCACTGGCATTGAAATAAAACCGATACCCCAACTACAACCCCTGGGAGAGATTGCAAACAAGCGCCGTTCACAGCCTATTCATTTTGGAGCTTGTCTTTTCTAATCACTCCTCTCGGTTTTTATATAACTTGATGTCACCTATACAAAATTATTATATGCCAATAATCTATGAGACTAGAGCTATGCATTGGCATTGAAATAATTTCGGATCTCGTCTTTTTTTATGTATTCTTTTTTTGTATGATGAGACCTTCATTACAAGCATTCTTGTATTTTTCAAATTAATTTACCATTTAAAACAAACTCTGTAATTCATTATTTTCTATACTTCCATATAGTTTGATGACAACCTAGTAGATGAACTGATGCTCTGGCTGGATGGTGATGCTGCTGAGTAGAATGTCCATACTAATAGGAATGATTTGGATGCTAATTATGCCAAACAGCGTTCGGCTCTGGCGGTTATAGGAGGAAAAAAGGGCCTGGCGGTTCCTTTCTTGTAAGTTGTGAGGTGGAGCCTCCATGGGTCGGACTTATTTGTCCAGCACATCTCACAGATGCTTGATTAGATTGAGATCTGAGGAATTTGGAGGCCATGTCGACACCTTGAACTCGTTGTTGTGTTCCTCAAACCATTCCTGAACCATTTTTGCTTTGTGGCAGGATGCCAGTGCCATCTGGGAATACCGTTGCCATGAAAGGGTGCACACGGTCTGCAACAATGCTTAGGTAGGTGGTACATGTCAAAGTAAAATCCACATGAAATGCAGGACCCAAGGTTTCTCAGCAGAACATTGCCCAAAGCAGAAGACTGTGCTCAGAGCTTAGCATGGACATATACATTAACCCAGGGCTTTTGGTTGGGGAAAGTCTGAACATTTATCCACTGTATGAAATCCTCGATGCACTTGGAGATATACAGCTCCGGCAAAAACAGAAGCGTTCAATTTGCAGTGGTCTCTTAATTTTAACCCTTGTTTCAATGCAGTTCTGGACAGTGGTAATGGATTCCTTCTTCCAGCATTGAACTTCCCAAAAAACGGTTTGTCCTGTTTTAGATGTCTGTAGGAAAGGTGGAGCAGAATGTAAGTGTTGTCCACCTTATCAAATTCCGGGCGGGGGAAGAGTTTGTAGCTGTTTCATATATGTGAATAGCAATGATCGAGAGTCTGATCTCCCCACAGGTAGCAAAGTTAATGTGCTGGTGGTATTTTGGCAAAACTTTTCTCATATTTGCCTTATTGAAGTCACCAACAACAATGAAAGCTGCCTCAGGGTGTGCGTCCTCTAGTTCATTAATTACTCCGTACAGGTCCTCCAGCACACAGATTTTATCCACCTGTGGGGGAATGTAGACTGTGGGGGTTGTAGACTGTGGGGGTATGTAGACTGTGGGGGTTGTAGACTGTGGGGGTATGTAGACTGTGGGGGAATATAGACTGTGGGGGTTGTAGAATGTGGGGGTATGTAGACTGTGGTGGTATGTAGACTGTATAGGATGTAGACTGTATAGGATGTAGAATGTGGTGGTATGTAGACTGTGGTGGTATGTAGACTGTATAGGATGTAGACTGTATAGGATGTAGAATGTGGCGGTATGTAGACTGTGGGGGTATGTAGATTGCTGTGATTTTAGTGGAGCTGAATTCCCACAGAAGGTAGAAGGGCCTTACTTTTATAGTTAGGAGCTCCAGGTCTGTTGAACAATGTGTTGAAAGTACTGCAACATCTGAGAATTAATCATAAAGCACCCAGAATCACGGATCCTGGATTTTGAACTGCGTGCTGATAAGAAGCCGGATGGTCCCTCACCGCTTTAATCCGGAGGAATCCATGATGCCCAAAAATAATTTCAAATTTAGATTTGTCAGTCCACAGGAAAGTTTTCCACTTTGCCTCAGTCCATCTTGTTTATTTCTGGTTTCTTCATTGCATGGTAGAGTTTTAACTTGCATTTGTCAATGCAGCATACTGTGTTCACAAAGAGTGGTTTTCGGAAATGTTGCTGAGCCCAGGGAGTGATTTCCACTACAGATTCATGTCTGTTTTTAATACAGTGCCGTCTGTAGAAGTCTTACATTGACTTTAGAACACACACAACTTAGAAGATAGAACATGTCTATTTGATTCGTTCCTTGCATACAGAGATTTCTCTGGATTCTCTGAATCTTTTAATGATATTATGTATGGTAGATGAAATCCACTAACTCTGCAATTTTACATTGAGGAACGTTATTCTTAAATCTTTGCACTATTTGCTCACGCAGACTTTCACAGAGTTGTCAACCGCTCCCCATCCTCATTTCTGACAGGCCCATTCTCTCTGGAATAACCTTTAAATCCCCAGCATGTTACTGACTTGGTGCCATTTGACCAAATGAGTTGTTTAGCATTACACAGCTTTTTCATTTTTTTGTTGCCTCTGTCACACCTTTTTGTAAACATGTTGCTGGCATTAAATTAAAAGTGAGCATATATTCTGGGTTCAAATTACGGGGGGTGTCACGGCGCGGTGCAAAGGATGAAGTCAAGCGCAGGAGAGTGGTTTGCAATATATTTCTATTTTAAAGAAAGTGCAGCGTTCAGCAATCCAATATTCAGGATAACGGCTCGTTGACAAAGAGCAATAACCCACAAAACCCTAACCTAATCAACAGACATATATACTCCTACACTAAGGACCAAACAAGGAACAGGTGTGTCCGGTAATGACGCACAGAGGGCAGCGGTTTCAGAAAGTCGGTGATGCCGACAGCAGGAGCCTCGGAGCCTCAGACGGAGCGGTGACAGGGGGATTG
Source organism: Esox niger (assembly GCA_016801105.1). Lineage (NCBI taxonomy): Eukaryota > Metazoa > Chordata > Actinopteri > Esociformes > Esocidae > Esox > Esox niger. The sequence goes on from JACXGJ010000388.1 coordinate 23,263, forward strand.
GGGTGTTTGACCCCCCTAATTAAGACTCAGACCCCTCAAAAGAGCTAAAACAACAGGTTGAGTGGTCGAAACTTGTGTACATCGTTCTTATCTGTAATTGTACATTTAACAATATATTTACCATATTCATGCCTGGATAGAATATTGTAAAGCGTTTTCAGACCATACCATTTACAGCCCCCTCGCCCCCGAGACAAAACATTAAGAAACATGACGTTGACCCCCCTGACAGTCATATTATGTTTTGCACTCTGCATATATTTTTCAAGAGACATTGACTCAGTTGCAACACTTTATATATTGTCTTTGTACAATTCTATATTGAATATAGGATTAAAATGATTGTCACATCATTGCATTCAGTTTTTTTACATTTTACGCAGTGTTGCAACTTTTTTGGAATTGGGGTTGTACATACTACACTGCTTAAATAATAAAAGGAACACTTAAATCACACATTGGGTCTCGATGAACAAAATACATTAAAGATCAAAATCTTTACTCTACATTGTGTGATTCATTGAGAAAAAAATTATATAACAACTGTCAATTGAAACCAAAATCACCAACCCATTGAGGATTGTGTTCAAACCCACACAAAAAATCTAAGTAAACAATTGAAATCACAGGCTGTTTCAACTTGAATGAGTTTTATCACGGCAACTCAATGTGACTCACTAGTGTTTATGGCCCCCACTTGCCTGTTCGCTCTTGATTAGATGGCGGATGATGTTCTGGGGGATCTCCTCCCAGACCTGGATCAGGGCATCAGTGAGGTCCTGGACAGTCTGTGGTGCTACTTGGCTGTGTCGATACCATCAATGCATAACTTCCCTGAGGTTTTCAATTGGCTTCAGGTTTTGGGAACATGAGGGCCAGTCAATGGCATAAACGCCTTTGTCATCCAGCAACTGTTTTGCACACTCTGGCCAAATGAGGTCGGACATTGTCTTGCACCAGGAGGAACCCAGGGCCCACTGTACCAGCATAAAGTCTGACGATGTGTCTGAGGATTTCATTGGCTTTGGTTTTGATGGCATGGAGCATTTATCGGCACATACATGACACAGTACACAATTGTCAGGGACTCTTTTGCCTAATGTCTAATTTAAATATTTCTGAACTAAATGTTTTTTTATGTGGTGTACAGTTTTTCTCATGAACATCGTCTACTAGCATCATATATGATACAGTTTCTCAACATGTAAACAAAATAAACAGTTGTACTTATAAGTTTGCATACCCCGGACAAAATTGTGAAATGTTGGCAATGATTTAAAAAATATGACTGACCATGCAAAAATACAGTGACCATATTTAAGGAAAGTGATCATGTTAAGCCGTTAATTAATCACATAGTTGTTTGGCTCCTTTTTAAATCATAATGATAACAGAAATCACCCAAATGGCCCATACACTTATATGGCGTTGATACAGACACACAAAGTGACACACTGTCATGTTTCTGGTGTGAGGACAGATAGGCAGAGGCAAAACGGTCGTTGTAGGAATAATCCATAGTTTAATGGTGAAAAGAAGTAGGAAACAAACAAACAAACTTAAAGCAGACTAGATGACTGGGTCGCATAGCCTTCGGCTGCTAACCAAAATGAACCACATTCATGTGGGCAAACAGTCAACTTAAATAGGTTCCCCAATTGGAGGCAATAACCAACACCTGCCTCCAATTGGGGAGACCGAAGCAACATAGAGGTGACTAGAGGCACCTCTTCTGGCCACGTCCTGACTATGGCCCCAGCCAGTGCAAAGATGGCTAGGGGCCTAGCCAGGACTTGACACACACACAAGTGAAAATGGCAATTAAAGTTCCTACACCTGTGGCTTTTTAAATTGCAATTAGTATCTGTATATGAACAGTCAATGAAATTGTTACCTCTCACATGGATGCGCTGAGCAGAGAATAACTCTCAAAAGACTGGCGTAACAAGGAAATGGAAATTAATAAAGATGGAAAATGGTGTAAAAAGATATCCAAAGCCTTGCAAATGCCAGTCAGTACTGTTCAATAACTTATTAAGAAGTGGGAAATCTGGGGATCTCTTGATACCAAGTCAAGGTCAGCTAGACCAAGAAAGCGTTCACCCAAAACCTCCAGAAGAATTGTTTGGCATACAAAAACAAATTCAGGCTGCTCTAGAAAAAGATGGTGTGCTTGTTTCAAGGAGCACAATACAACTATTCTGAAACAAAAATTAGCTACATGGTCAAGTTGCCAGAAAGATGCCTTTACTGTGCTAATGCCACAAAAAAAGCCTTGTTACAATATGCCTCACAGCTTTTGGCACAGTGTTATTGGAGTGATGAGACCAAGATAGAGCTTTATGGTCTCCACCATAAGCACTATGTTTGGAGAGCGGTTAACAAAGCCTATAGTGAACAGAATACCATCCCCACTGTAAATCATGGTGGTGGCTCACTGATGTTTTGGGGATGTAAGAGCTCTAAAGGCATGGGAATCTTGCAAAAATTGATGGCAAGATAAAGGAATTTCTGCATTTTTCTGCACGAAAGCTGCACATGGGATTTCCTTGGACTTTCCAGCACGACAATGACCCTAGGCACAAGGTCAAGTTGACCCTCCGGTGATTACAGCAATAAAAGGGGAAGGTTCTGGAGTGGTGAAAAGGAAAGATTTCAGTGATGAACGGAAGCGTTCAATTTGCGGTTGTCTCTTAATTTTAACCCGTCTGTTCCTCACTCAAAACATTCCTTCTCAACTCTTTTGGAATGGAAAGGAAAAGGGGCAGTAGTAGTTGCTAAATTTTTTCCTGAGCTGTATAACCAATTCTCCAAGGGTATGCTAACTTTTGAGCACAACTGTATATGTAGCTATTCTTTGCTTTACGTAACAAGGGAGCAATTGCACTGTAATGCCATAAGACAAATGGTAGCATTATGGCTGTATTTTATTTAATGCATGATTTAATGTATGATTAGCTGGTAAATGGATTTAAAAGGCTGATATACTGAACATGATAGTGAAATAAAACTGATTAGACATTTGATAAAACAACACAGACACTTAAAGCGAATCCCCTTCCACTCATTATTGCAAGATTGTTGACATCTTATTGAGTGGAGTGTACTTAAGAGTTGCATGTTTGTTTCATTCAGCTATCTTAAAATGAATGCATTTACTGTAATTTGCTCTGAATTAAAGCGTCTGTCAAATGTCTAAAATGTAAATGATCTGTCATGAATTGATATTGACACTTGTTCTTTTTCATTTAATCTAAAAAAACACTTAAAACTAAGATTTCTAGAAGTGAAGTAAAGCAAACATGTAGTTGCAAACTGTCTAAACAACTCAAGCATTTTATATGGCCACATTCAATCTTAGGTTAATATCCAATTTAATGAAGCATTTTATGCATTAGTGTTTCGAAAGTCTCCTCGGCTGTAACATTAGAATTAATGAAAGAGTCCTTTGTTGTTACTTTGCGTGACTGCTTCCTTCCTTGGATGTGGTGGCTATTTCTCAGCATGCCTTATTGGAGAGCGGCGGGGACAGTCTTGGAAAGAGCCCTCATTTATGGGAGCCCTTCCTCGGTGAATAACATAGCTACAGATTAGGGGGTTTGATACTGGTGAGAAAGAGTGAGACCAAGAGGATGGCTGGTCCAATACAGGGAGAATCCCAATGTCCACAAAGTAAGCCTACACCCTCACTAGGGCCAGTTTACAGGGTCAAGACACTCCCCAAGCCAATGGCTTGTTTTTAAATCACAGAACTGCCCCTAAGTGAACTGCCCCCAAGTGAACTTCCTCCAAGTTTGCAAAACATAATCAGTCACAACTTCATTCACATATGATCAGTTCTTATAAAAATATGTTTGTCTTATAGGCCTAAGTAAAGGTAAGGTTATTACATTTCTCATTAATTTACATAACTACCAAGTTTCACAACCAAATAATACATTTGTGTAATTCCAACCAGAATATGTAAAGGGCATGTATGTGACAGAGGACTGATAAGAGGTTGATACAGTAATGTTTTGGAATTGACATGGTAGGTTTCTTTTGTTTGAATACTCAGAGGAGCTAGACAATATTTTCACATGCCAAATTGGTGCATATGCCAATAATCTTAGTAAATAGACACAGGTGCTTTATATTGCACATAGTGGCTTGTCATGCTGCCTTTAGCCCCGTCATGTTCAAAATGCTAATATGTTAGATATTTCTGAATGTGCGTACAACACTCTGCTGCACCAGGAGACCACTGAAAAAGATGAAGGATTTATATTATGATCCTAATTAGCCAAACCTGCATTTTTTTTCTCCATTGAACCACTGCCCTGCCTCAAGAGAGGCGTTAAAAGAAAGCAATAGCAATAGCGCATGGTTCAGCGCAGACACACATTGCTCCTGAGTGTACTTCTGCCACAGTATCTCTGGAGCCCTGCTCCAGTCAGACTGAAACAAAAGACAAATATACATGTGCCAACACATTCTCTGAATGCCATGCTTCGCTACTTCGGCTGATTGCATAGCTGAAATTGTCAATGAATATCGTGTGACAGCATGCCTCTGAATTTGAGGTGGGGGGATCAGTCAAGGAGCTGATGCAACACTGATATTGGATTGGGAGAAGGCAGAGGACAATTATTTTCAGAGGTAAACCTGGGCTGGACAATGAAGGGAATTACAAATGCATGAAGAGGCTCAATGTTATTTTGACCTTGTGCATGCGAAAGTAGATTGTCTGTCTAGGCAGTTTTGTAAAAGCATCCTGTGGCATTCCAATGATGAATACAGTCAACTCAAGAAGTATTGGCACCCTTCATGACATTGAGCAGAAATGGATTAAAAAAATTAACAACACAAATTGTGAGTCCATTTTGGGGATCAAATATAAGGAGGATGCATATGCTTTTATTATAACACATTCATTTCTCAACATTTTATTGAGTAGTACGATTTTGTCTGCTTAACTATTGGCATTACCTTTACAGGATCAATGCAGATATATGATTGCAGGACTCCAAGTGCACACACGCATAGGCTTAACCTCTACAAAACAACAAACACAGGGACTTTAGCAAGCCAACAAACATAAGGACTTGAGCTAGCCAACAAACACAGGGACTTTAGCTAGCCAACAAACACAGGGACTTGAGCTAGCCAACAAACACAGGGACTTTAGTTAGCCAACAAACACAGGGACTTGAGCTAGCCAACAAACACAGGGACTTTAGCTAGCCAAAAAACACAGGGACTTGAGCTAGCCAACAAACACAGGGACTTTAGCTAGCCAACAAAGTATTGTGGTATGTTAATAACCCAGGTGCGATGTCCTCTTAGTTGTTCCTCTATACCTTCTGCCTTGCGTCATACGGTTGATGACTGTTAGCTTTTGAGAATGCTTTATGAAGAGTAAATTCAGAGGGAGGGAATTTAGGAGAGTTTTATCAAGTTCAAAATGATGCTTGGGGGGACTTTCAAAACTGAAACCAATAGGACATAGCATTTGCTTAGCTCTTGGGTCACTGGTTCTAATACATAAAACTACAGGCTCCTGCTTTCCCCTACAGCCAAGTTGTCCTTGGTCACTGCTGACCCACACAGCTGTGATACAACGCCCATTCATTTAGCAAGGCTGTATTTGGAGTCTACTTAGGTTGTGATGGATGACTCAACCTCCCGAAGGTGAAAGAGTTACACATACAGCCCCTAATATCCCCACAGATCTGTGCTGTAATAACAGACAGACACAAGGTCCTGTCCTGTGTCTTTTCCTCCGTTTGCTGTTATCATCCATCCCTTCATCCCCCTCCTCCTTTTCTGCAGAATTGTAAGGAGAGATTGTATGGTGAGGTGGAGAAGATTAACACAGAAGATTGTGTAGCCTGTAATTCCCCTTGGGTAGTTTTTCACTTATTGCTTGTGTTCACTTTGTTGAGGGTCGTTTAGTGGACTAGATTGGTTTCTGTGGTGGCAGTATAATGATTAGGCCAGAGAGCTGGGCTCCAAATGTACCTTGAAGAGTGAAAAAGGAACCAATAAGCAAAACAATCCAGGGGTGTTGTGTCTGGACGGGTTTTAGGCTGTACTATGTTTCATTCAAAAGTCACTTCCACCTGCTTATATTGTAGGCTTTGACCTAGTGGTCAAGAACCAGACAGTATTTATTAGTTTTTCTTTTCTTTTGGATTATATCTTTGCTTTGTCTAAATAATTTTTAGTTTCTGGCAAAAGCCCTATTAGAGGTTATAACAATTATTTTCAGACCACAAATATAATCAAAATTTGAATAACATGGGTAAATAATCTGCAGTGTATATTTATACCAACCAATGATTTCCCTGCTGGTATATGACTAAGGAGAAAGCCTGAAGTAGAATACTAGCAAACATTAATTAAATAGCCCAGGTACATTTTTATTTGTAACATTGGTAAAGTCTTGCTTTCTCAACCAACAAGTCACGCTATGTGATCATGAAGCAAAGTTCAACCATGTCCCATGGCAACATTTGAACAATTACAAAACATTTACAAAAAAAATAACATTTACTTCCAAGTGGGGGCCCGCTTAAAGTCCATCGTTTCAGATCTCATTGATATTGTGCCATATGGTTAGTCTAAATTTAACTCTCATGCTGATGTTTGTTATAACACTATGTGAGGTAATACCAGGGCTGACTCCAGGCATAAGCGACATAAGCAGTCACTTAGGGCCCCCGACTGCTAGGTGGTGACAGACTGGCTTGGAGCCCCCATGTGATACAGGGGCCCCCCAAAAGGCTAAAGCCGGCAGTGGGTATAAGTCTGTGTTACAGTAAGTACAAGTAAATTCCTATTGACCATGATACACTTGTTTCTTGCATATGGGTTCTGATTGGCTACTGCTGGAGAGTTTGATTTTTAACCAAATAATGTTTGACAGATCAATTTCTTTCATTTCAAATTTGTGAGTTAAATAGATTGTTTTGGTACTGCTGTTATGTTTTGAAATGTTGTGACTGATTGAATTTAGTTAATTTCATGTTACAATCAGTTGGAACCCACCCACTTTAATAGATTTTGACCGTGTTTTGAAAACAACTGCTGACATTTCTTTAATGAACACCAAAGCATGGAAGACATTGGAAGGATAAAACAGATTCCGACAGAACATAACATCAGATAAAGCTTAGTTGCCAAAGGAGTACCTACATGCATCTCCTTTTTTAAATCTACATTAAAGCAAACCACTTCCTAGTTTGCTTTGTGAAGATACTCAGTAGATTTTTTGTATACAGTACATATACATTTGTGTGTGTGTGTTTAAATCATAACCATAGACTTTTTGTCCTGTCACATGTTCACATTATTTACCTTTATTTTTGGTAAATAAACAAGCTGTATGCATGTTCAAATGTCCAATTTGCTTTCTTTCCATTATAAAATGAGCCACTAACTTCCTTATTCATTCTAATTACTGGTTATAATCAGGTTCCACTCTAGTGACATTCAAACTGTGGTTTAGGAGCACAGCTTTCTGTCATGTCTCAGTTTAGCTGTTATTTATCTCTCATTTCCTAATTCCTTCTGTCTTCCTCCTTGGATATGTGTAATGGATGTTAATTCATGTATTTGAGACAGAAAATCACACCCTATAAATTAGCCAAATTGAGTAGAAGCCCCATGGTGGGAAGCTAAACATTAGTTTTCATTCAAGTACTAAAGGTTTATACTGAATTATACTGCACTGTCAGTGAAATATTTCAGAATAAAATTGTGAATGTTTTTTTCCATATTGCATTCTAACTTTCTAAGCCACCAACCTCGTAAAATATTACTTTGTAGTGGATCACATATTGGGGAATACTTGAGCCCTGAGCTCATAGACAGTACGAAGACCACAGGTCAAATGTAGAGCGCTGTTATGGAAAGAACACGTACATCGTTTAGCAGTCCAATCATGCTGGATTCTTAGAGACTTTGGATTAAGAAATTATACACTTCCTTTTTGCATCAAATGCCTTTATAAAAACATGCAGATACTTCATGCTTTGAACATATACTAATATAGCATATATGCCATTAGCAACCATCGCAATCGAATGCTACCGGCTACATGCTCTCCATAAGTTCTTCCCATGGTTAAATAGGATACCGGTGATGGGAGTCATCCACCTCCCAGTGCACTAAATGTCCACCATCAATTATCTTTTCAAGACCAAGGGGCTACATGACTGAATGCCATTACTCAGTTCAGTAGTAAGTAGTATCTCTTTAGCAGATTAACTGAGCCCTATTGACCCAGTTAGTTGTATCAACAGAGGCCTGTTCATACCTGACCCCTCCTCAGCGGCCCAGTTAAAATCCGGGCGAGGGCATGTTTCCTTTACTTCCTGCGTGTTGTTTTGTCATGGGGAAACCTACCTATGGATTATTATGAGAAGAGTAAAACTTGACCGTATTGCTCTATTTGGCCTTGGCTACCGTTGCTTATTATTACAGCATTTCCCTCCATTCACCTCAGAGAAAATGATACTTTTTATTGGATACTGCAGGAAGGAATAGGAGAGATTTGAGGGAATTTAACTTCAGTTCATGAACATTGTATAGCTGGCAGGAGTGGATTTCTATAATCCAGGGCTGCAAGGCAGTAGACATTAAAACATGAGCGCGGCAGGCAGAAGTAGTCTACAGATTAGGGGGCAGGACATCTGGAAACGGAGAGTTTGATGCCAGCACCCACGTCACTCGACCATCCAAAGCCTGAGGGTCCCCAGTGGAGTCAACAGTCCCCTCGTAGCAGGACGCAGGGAGGAAATAAGTTTCCGTCTGAGGACGTGTCTGGCATAAAGAGTTGTGAAAAAGTCTGAGGAGCCAAGAACATCTGTCATTTAGTTAGATTTAAAAATGACACCTGGGAAAAGTACGCTGCGCCACAATAAATGTTCTTCTGTGTCATTCTCCCTCTCAGTCTCTTTCTCTCGATCAGAGTCCCTTGCTGGCAGCTATCTGTTTGTCATGATTAAACATTTATTACACATTGAGTGTTTCCTAGACTTATGGTTTCATATTTTCTGTAAGTTCTGTGGAATGCACCTGGTGTGTGTGTGTGTAGCAGTTCCTCTACTTCATACATTTACCGGTTCATTGAGTAAGTCTGCATACATAAAAAAAAAACAATTTTTGGCTACATTAGAGCTACTTATACCCAAAATGCCCATTATGTGATTTGTTCCTCGGTCCTCCTCTGGTTTGCCCCTGCGCCAACAACAGGGGAACTGTGCAGGCACCTCCCTGGCCTGGTTGCCCACTGGCATCACTTGGTTGACTCTGCAAGTCTTGATCTCACCACCTTTCCCAGCTGTTGCCTGGTGAAACTTGATTTTGACCCGCTTCACAGAGGATTCCAAAGAGTCAAGGAGTTAATGTAACAGATCTATTTAATAAGTAACGAAAGTGTACAAATGCATTACCAGTATCACAGATAGCAAGTTCACTGAA